>JASPKZ010007278.1:1130000-1418880 GCA_030220185.1 Diploptera punctata | reverse complement strand
CAGTTACGATTAGACGCAAATTTCTCTTATTATACGTTGTAATTCCCTATCGACCAAATGGCTTTTGAAAATTGTTTCTAATTTTGCAAATGGGCGGGCGTCTAGTTAGAAGACTTTTTTGGAAATTTAACATTACTTTAAGCCAGTAAGGCCTCTAATGTGTTTTTATTATAATTTAACTTCTCACTGAAAGCTAACTTAATTTGAAGGAAAACTTTTCGGCCTCGACCGGGACTCGAACCCGGGACCCTTGCTTTCGGCCAAGTGCTCTACCAACTGAGTACGAGGCGAGTTACGATCAGACGCAAATTTTTTTCTTATAACGTTGTCTCCTATCGCAAATGCTTTGAAACATTGTTCTATCTTTGCAAATGGCTGCTTCTAGTTACGAAGACATTTATTGGAAATTTACATACTTTAAAGCCAGTAAGGCCTCATGAGTTTTTTATTATTAATTAACATTTCTCACTGAAATAAATTAATTTGAAGAGAAAATTTTCGCCTAGACCGGGGACTCGAACCCGGGACCCTTGTCTTTCCGGGCCAGTGTCTAACCAACTGAGTACCGAGGCGAGTACGATCTAGACGCAAATTTTTCTCTTAATACGTGTCATTCCCTATCGCCAAATGTTTTGAAACCCTTGTTTCTATCTTGCAATGGCGGCTTTTAGTTAGAATACATTTATGGAAATTAACATTCTTTAAAAGCAGTAAGGCCTCTAATGATGTTTTTATTATTATTTAACATTTCTCATGAATATAAATTAATTTTGAAGAGAAAAATTTTTCTCTTCAAATTAATTTATCTTAATTTTTTTATTTGACCAGTCTGACATTTGTCATCCTTAAAAGTGGTTGGTTGAGATATATATTTATATTATTATATATATATATATATATATATAATATAATGTCGAGTTCTTTGGGGGAATTGGGCAATGTTCCAGAATTAATTGCCTCAAATTTGTCTATGCTGCAGGAGACTGCCTGTCCTCTGTGAATTCTAGCTGGAGGGTAAGCTGAGATCTCTGCCTCAGCCCTAGACAAAACATTGAGTTGTATGGTGAAAATAAATGTTTGTTACTCTCTCATATAAATCTTCTATTATATATTAATTGGGGAATTTTTAACATATGAGGTTCAATTAATAATCGTCGTGAAAACAGTCTGACGATGACAAAGGTCGCCGATACCTGCAGTGCGTGTTTTAAAGAAACATAGATGTTATGAGTTAAATATTATAAATCTTCTAGTTGACTCAATTTCAGACTATAACTGTCTCATCTCATAACTTTGTGGCGATGGTGGTATGTCGATCGAAGAAACTCTTCTTCTTCTTCCTTTTGGGGACTGAGAACCTCTGGATCAGTCAAATTTGCGGAATTTTATCACATACGTTTTCCTTGTTTTCTGAATGTGGATATTTCCCAAACTGTGAGTCCTTTTGTTTGTCTATTTGTTAATTAGACTGCTTTGATTCAATTAAATGTTTTCGGACAGCATGAGCAGCTACTGTTACTTTCCACTTCTCCATTTTTGATTTTCTAAGATGTTTCTTCACCCTGTTTTCAATTTCTTTTTTTTTTTCCAATACAATTTGCCATCCTGCATTTGATCTATAAATTCCTGATTTGTTTTCATTTTATCATTTTTATTATCCTATAAGGCTGTATCATTCTTTGGTCTAATCTTATCTAACTTTTTGAACATTTTAAATTTATCGTGTTTCAATGGATGGTAGGAATTCTTGAATTTTATTTTTTCGTTTCTTTATCAGTGTGCTTTCTTATTAATTTTTGTCTTTTAAATTTCTTTGTTTTCTTGTGTACCATATTTTCTTCATAACCGTTGCAATAGATAACGGTTATGAAGAAAATATGGTACACAAGAAAATAAATAAATTTAAAAGACAAAAATTAATAAACGAAAGTACACTTATAAAAGAAACAAAAATAAGTAAAATTCAAGAAATTCACTTACCATCCATTGAAACACTATAAATTTCAAAAAATGTTCAAAAAGTTTAATATATGATTATCACCAAGAATGAATGACAGCCTTAATAGGATAATAAAAACCGATAAAAATGAATAAGAATTGAAAATGAAAACAAATCAGGAATTTATCACATCAAATGCAGGGATTGTGACAAAATTTGTATTGGAAAAATGAAAAGAAATTTGAAAACAAGGGTTGAAAGAACATCTTAGAAACATCAAAAATGGAGAAGTGGAAAAGTCAGCAGTAGCTGCTCATGCTTGGTGCGAAAAACATCGTAATTGAATCAAAAGCCAGTCTAATTAAACAAATAAACAAACAAAAGGTACTCACGGTTTGGGAAAAGATCCACATTTCCAGAAAAAACAAAGGAAAACTTGTGGACTTTGAAATTCCCACAATTTTGACCTGATCCAGAGGTTCAGTCGGTCCACCAACAGAGGGAAGAAGATGAGTTTCTTCCAATCGACATAACACCAGTCGCCAAGAAAGTTCTGAGGATGAGACAGTTACAGTCTCGAAATCGCGATCAACTTAGAATATTTATATGAGGATAGGTAAGAAACTTCCCATATGTAGTGAGAGGTAAGAAACATTAATTTCCCCATAATATTAAACCTCATAGTGATTAATTCCTATAAAAGTTAAATAAAAATTGAGTTGTATATTTGGACCACGCCCATTCAGCCCGTAGGATTATTTCGAGAATCACAGAAACAACAATTTTTTTTTTCAAAATTGGTTTAACAGCATATCATAAGATAAAATCGAATTTTGAATCTAGTTTACTCTAATACACATAGAGCATGAAAGGAGTAAATTCCCTACTATCTCGAGGACCCCCTAATGCCTACAGTAGGATCACTTTACTTTTCTTTAAGCATGAAAAGTAGTTCACACACATGTGCACATTTTGATTTTCAGCAAAATACTGGAATGGTTATATTTTGTTTCAGGGGTCATTCTCCTTGATGGGAGCGTGACACCAATTCCCGCAGATGAGACGTTCAGTGATTTTGAAGGGAATGAATGCGATGCTGAAGCTGACTCTGGCAAGCTATACCCAGGATCTTCTGTTGCTGAAGTCGATGGTGCAAGGAGAGATGATTCTAGAAATGAAGATTCAGCAGTTGAGGCACTAATGGCTCTCTCGCGAACAGATAATATTTCTCATAAAGACGAGAGACAAGATGGAGACGGAAGACACAACTGAAACATCTCGACAATCGCCTCCTAGTTCAGATGACGAAGCGCTGGCTGTGAGAAAACTTAAAAAGCAACATGAATCTTCTCACGTAATCGAAAACAAAATGGAAATTGACCAACGGACAATTTTAAATAAAGTTCCTAATAGAACACATGGCATGGCCATTAACGGTGAAGTTACGGGAAAATCGAGTGCTTTAGATAGGATTGACTTATCAACGGAGAATGAAATGTATGAGGATGAAGGGTCTCCCGCGCCACAAATTGCTATGGAACATTCGTATAGTCTGCCTCCTCAGAATGACCCTAGTCTTCTCCGGCAAGTGTATCTGGAAGTGAAGGTTCCGTCAAGAGAAAACTTGCACAAACTGAAATCTCAACAGTCACCGGAAGAAAGCTGCATTTAATCATGATCACGGCTACATGATGTCGCAGCGCTAAAACACCTAACAGATCTTTGTCGTCTACGTTGGAAGATAGCGATTCTGTAAAAAACTCCAAAATCTAAAAAAACAAAGAAAGTCGCTCAAATTTGAAGGTGTGACTACTCCGAAACAAAGCTGTGTCTAAAGTTTCGCAACCATTGCAACCTCTTGTGTTACCTAAGAGAGACATTATGTCTGAAATGACGGTGCTTTACGAGTTCTTGACTCGAGGAATCCGATTCCGAGGATATAAACTATCTTAAGAAGAAGCTACGAGGCTATGCTGGCTGACGACACGCAGGGATACTGGCTCAATGATACTCATTGGGTCGATCATCCTGATATCCTTTTTTTATTAATTTATATTACTATCTCTGTTATGTTAGTTATTACTTTTTTAGTGTAGATAAGAGTACTGATACAGCAAACTCCCGATTATTCGGTTTGCAGATTTATCTGGGCATGACTCTTTTTAAATTAAATTAATGTGGGAAATAAACATTATGAGATATTAATAGTGAGTGGAGAACATATTTTTAACGACTCACCTCATATAATTTCAAATTTCTTGATACGAGAGGTTTCAGACAATATCTTGTCCCTCTTCAGTCATGGCTTCCATGGAAAATTATATGAGGTGAATCGTTAAAAAATATGTTCTCCACTCAGTATTAATGATATAACCTCATAATGTTTACTTCCGAATATTAATTTAAATATTATGAAGGTATAATCATTGAAATTCATCGGAAAACATTGTTTTAAACAACTCACCTCATAGAATTCATGTTTTTCATGATACCTAATCAGTCGGAGTTATGGCTGAGGATGAACACGATTGTGTTTGAAACCGCAGTATCATGAAAAAAATGAATTCTATGAGGTGTGTTGTTTAAAAAAATGTTCTCCAATGAATTTCAATGACTATTTTTACTGTATTTTCTATTGTTATGAAAAAAATTATTTTTAAACGTGCTACTGTGAACTGCGCTTAGAAACTAGCACAATAGAGTAACCTTCACTCACAACCCCCCTCCACTGACGTGTTTAACAGTACCAACCAACATTCTGAGAATACAATACAATTTTGGAAATTTCCGTTGTGTGATGTGAGTCACTGAAAGTTTCTTGTTACAGAACTGTTATCAGCAGAGCTTTGTTGTTAAAACCACAGATATGCTGTGACAGTGGGTTTATCGCTGGTTAGTAGTGTAGTTATCGGTGGTTACTAGTGTAGTTATTGCTGGTTATGATGGCTAATTTGAATAACTTTTGTAACCAGAGTGGTCAAGACAGGAAATAGTCCCACTTTTTTTCATATTTATGAGTAAAATAAATTAATGATAATTACGACTTGCACTTAAATATATTTAATATAACATTTTATGAATATTTGTTGCATTTAAGTAGTGTTAAAGTGGGTAAATAGATTTCTGGCCAACTTCCAACGCGCCGAATAACTTAATTGAACTATCCATGTTTTTTTTTTCTCCCACATCTCGTTCTCAATTAACACAGATAATCTGGAGTTTGCTTGTAATTTCATAGATTGTTTACACATAAAATTGTTAGGAAGTTACACTATGAGATATTTTATCAAAGAAATTGAATCAGTTCTACCTTTTCAATTTTTTTATTTCTTCCCATATTTTGTATTTCCCTGTGCTCTTTCACTCTATTGTTCAGTTCTACGTATGTAAGTTTCTGTGAATCCATTCTTTATCACTGTGTTTATTATGTTTTTTTTTTACTCTGAAGTGAGGCGTAAAGAATAGATTCAATTTCTTTGACATAGATTATTGTAACCATAATGCCTAGAAATGAATTAAACATAGGCTCAATTCTGGAAATGCTTGCTATTCTGCATTACAAGGAGACTTGTTCATCCCAAATTCTCTCAAAAAAAGGTAAAACTAATAGCAAATTACATAACGAATCTTTTGTGGTAGTAATTATGATGCGAGTACGTTTATGAAATGAGGATAAGCAAGTTTCATAATTTAATATAATATTTGAAGAGAAAAATTTTCGCCTAGACCGGAACTCGAACCCGGGACCCTTGGCTTTCCGGGCCAAGTGCTCTACCAACTGAGCTACCGAGGCGAGTTACGATCTAGACGCAAATTTTTCTCTTATGTATGTTGTAATTCCCTTGTGCCAAATGCTTGAAACCATAGCTTCTATCTTTGCAAATGGCGGCTTCTTAGTTAAGAAGACATTTATTGGGAATTTAACACTACTTTATAGCCAGTAGGGCTTCTATTGACGATTTTTATTATTAATTTAACACTTCTCATAGAAGGATAAATTATATTTGAAGAGAAAAATTTTCGCCTAGATCGGAACTCGAACCCGGGGACCCTTGGCTTTCCGGGCCAAGTGCACTACCAACTGAGCTACCGAGGCGAGTTACGATCTAGACGCAAATTTTTCTCTTATGATTACAACATACATAAGCCAAGGGTCCCGGGTTCGAGTTCCGGTCTAGGCGAAAATTTTTCTCTTCAAATATAATTTATCCTTCTATGAGAAGTGTTAAATTAATAATAAAAAATCGTTAATATAATAAATTTGGGAATTTTAACATTATGAGGTTTTCTTAATAAGAATCAAATTAATCATGAATTCTTCCTATGCCACATATCCATGCTTTTTTAACACAGAACTGCAGTATCACTAAATATATAATTTGCATCTTCAGCTGTTTTCATGACTGTCAATTTTTTCTCTTTGCCGGTAATTTTTCCAAACTGCCATCTAGTGTAATTTTTTTAAACTGCCATCTGGTGTACTTTTGAAGAACTTTGTAATCAAGCTTGGTTCGTCCAGAACCTCAAAGTTCATGGTTCTAATATGGTTTTTTTGAATATATATCTTTTCCTAAACTGTTAATTCCAAAGGTTTTTTTTAAAATCAGCTATAGCAGCACATAGTTTATTAGAGAATCATAAGAATTGAAAAAGAAGCAAACTTTTGAAACATCTATCTAAACATTAAATTAATGTTTTTATTACCTCACCTCATATCCTTTTTCCTCTAGACTGCAGTTTCGGAGCTTATCTCCATCATCCATAGCCTCTGGTTGACTGGTGTTATGTCGTTTCTTGGCGGTTTTCTTCTTACCTTCTATCGGTGGAACCTCTGGATCAGGTCAAATTTGCGGGGAGTTTTCGAAATTCATCAGTTTATCTTTCTTGTTTTTTTGGATGTGGATTTTTTCCCAGACTGTGGGGTACGTTTATGAAGAACTCACAGTCTGGGAAAAAATCCACATCCAAAAAAACAAGAAAGATAAACTCATGAATTTCGAAACTCCCGCAAATTTCGATCTGATCCAGAGGTTCATCGGTCCACCGATAGAAATAAGAAGAAAACCGCCAAGAAACAACATAACACCTGTCGACCAGAGGCTACTGATGATGGAGATAAGCTTCGAAACTGCAGTCTAGAAAGAACAAGGATATGAGGTGAGGTAATAAAAACATTAATTTAATTCTTAAATTAAACCTCATAGTGTTCTTTCCCTGTGAAAGTTAAATATCTATCTAAACCTTTGGAATTAACAGTTTGGGAAAAGATATATATTCAAAAAAAACCATACTAGAATCATGAACTTTGAGGTTCCAGACGAACCAAGCTTGATTACAAGGTTCTTCAAAAGTACACCAGATGGCAGTTTAGAAAATTACTTTTTAAAAATTACACTAGATGGTAGTTTGGAAAATTACTGGCTAGAAAAAAAAATTGACAGTAGTGAAAACAGCTGAAGATGCGAATGATATATTTTGCGATACTGCAGTTCTGTGTTAAAAAACATAGATATATGAGGTAAGAAGAATTCACAATTCATTTGATTCTTAATAAATTTCATCATTTTCATATGAGCCTCTTAATTAATTATCATGAGCGAGTTGCATACATTGAACATTGTTCGCATTAGAATATTTATTAAGTCTGTATGCTATGCATTTTTAACATAGGTGTATTAACTTTTATAAGATTCATGATATTTTCCGTTGAGGTATTATTCAAAATTAAAGTATAAAATTATGAAATGTCTCCTCAACTTTATTAGTTGTTTATCTGTAAGTGCTTTCATGGTTAAATAGTTATATCATCAGCAAGGATTAAAATACTGGTTAGATATTTTTAGTGCGGATCACTATTACCTCAATATTTAATGTTGACTGTGTTCTTGGAACATGTTTCAAAACAATTCTGTTTTGGTTCAGGACTAAAATATATAAGCCTCAAAATATCAATTTAATAAAATAAAGGAGTCAAAACTGGTGATGGCGCTTGAAGAATGGCGGTAGAGGGGGTTACACGTACTGGGTGCATTTTCATTTATCTAGTTGGGTCGTTGTTGTGGACTGCCTTCAAAAATTTTCCATGCTCCTCGAGTACGTTTATATTCGCTGGCTTTGTTATCTCTGTTTATTACTGTCAGGGTGTTTTCAATATCTAACATACGATGCCCTCATGGATAACATGTTAAAAACCTGACAGTAATACACAGAAAAAACAATCCAGCAAAGATAAACGTAATATTTAATTTTAGGAAATGATATTTTGAGGTTATTTTAATTAAATTATTTTTAGTCTGTTCATCTTACCTCAATATTAATGTTGATTTGTTCTTGGACATGTTTCAAAACAATTCTGTTTTATGGACAAGCTGTCGATAAAACAGAATTGTTTTGAAATACGTCCAAGAACAAATCAACATTAATATTGAGGTAAGATGATCAGACTGAAAATAATATAATAAAAGATAAACGTACTCGAGGAGATGGAAATTTTGAAGGCAGTCAACAACAACGACCATCTGATAAATGAAAACAAACCCAGTACGTGTAACACCCTCTACCAGATCTTCAGTGAAACACCAGTTTTGAATCCTGCTGATGATGGGACTAGTCTTGAAAGCACTACAGATAAATAACTAATAAAGTTGAGGAGACGGACCTTGTAGGTAAATATTTCATATTTTTATATTTTAACACTGTATTAAGTACAAAATCACTATCATGAAGAGTTTAATGTTGAAAATGTTAATTAGAAATTTGCTCTCATGTATTGTTTATGATTTGGGAAAAAAATATAATTGACTTGTATATGTTCCCACGTGCTTAGTAGGCATGTAATACAAATGGTGACATTCTAAGTATTGCAGAGATAGCTAGCAGCAGAATTAAGTCTTCATTAAGAGATTGAATTGGAAATATGCACCTCATCTCATATTTTGTTTTCTTAGGGTCTCTTGTAGTCCCGACTTCTCTCAAAAAAAAAAAATGTTAAACCGAAAACATATAAAACTGTAATTCTCCCAGTTATATTATATGGATGCAAACCCTGGACTCTTACTTACTTTAAGGGAGGAAAAAAGATTATAAGTATTTGAGAATAAAGTTCTTAGAACATTTTTGGACCAAAGAGAGATGAACGGAGAGGCAAATGGAGAAGACAACATAACAGTGAATTGCATGATTTTTATAGGAAACTAGATATAATAAGAACAGTTAAGTCTCATAGACTATGATGGGCAGGACATGGGGAATGAAAGAGGGGCATGGAAGCTTCTTGTAGGAAAGCCAGAGGGAAAAACACAATTGGTAGACCAAGAATGAGATGGGAGAATTACATTAACTATGATTTGAGGGAACTAGATTATACAGTATAATAAATTTGGGAATTTTTAACATTATTAGGTTTTATTGATAAGAATAAAATGAATCGTGAATTCTTCTTACCTGATACTTCTATATTTTTTAACACAGCACCGCAGTATCGGTGACCATTGTCGCTGTTTTCACGACTGTCAATTTTTTCTTTTGCTGGTAATTATCCAAACTGCCATCTGGTGTTCTTTTGAAGGAACCAGATGGCAGTTTAGAAAATGATTCCTTCAAAAGAACACTAGATGGCAGTTTGGATAATTACTGGCAAAAGAAAAAATTGACAGTCGTGAAAACAGCTCACGATGGTCGCCGATACTGCGGTGCTGTGTTTAAAAAAACATAACATAGAAGTATGAGGTAAGAAGAATATACGATTGGAAAACATAGCTCAAGATAGGGATGTATGGAGAACTTATGTCTGCCCAACCATGAACCTAAGGGTTTGATAGTGCTAGTGAGTTTGTTAGTTAGTTACCTGGACTTGTATTGCCAAACATTTTTTAAATCTTTAGCCAGCTTCATCAGATTGAGGCAAAGATATTCACCAAAATATGTTCCAAGTAAGAAAACAAAATATGAGATAGGTGTATATTTCCAATTGAATCTCTTAATAATTTACCTCATAGTATATTTAATTAATGTTGGGAAGTAAACATTATGAGGTATAATCATTAAAATTCATCGGAGAACATATTGTTTTAAACAACTCACCTCATAGATTCATGCTTCCATGATATCGCGATTTCAAACATAGTCATGTTCATCTTCAGCCATAACTCCGACTGACGAAATTCTTCGGCCGTCAAATATTCTATTGTCGCCATCTTCAGTGCTGCCATCTATGGTTGAATTTATGAACTTCGAAATCAATGTAATTTCGTTAGGGATATCAAAATTCATTGATCTATTTTTGTTTTTCTGAATGTATATTTTTTCCCAAACTGTCAATTCCAAAGGTTTCTCTACTTAAGTTATGTAGATAGGAAATAACACTATGAGGTTTTTTAATATTGTTTATTTTTTATTATTTCACTCACCTCATACTTCATATTTCTTTGGCACCAATAAATAAATTTAGTCTGGGTAATCTTCTAAGTACCAATAAAAAAAGTCAATGTTCCAGACAGTAAGAAATCTGGAATTTATCAAATAAATTGTGAAGATTGCAATAAAGTTTATATAGGAAAAACAAAAAGGAATTTGGAAATTCGGACCAAAGAACATTTCAGAAATATTAAAAAATTGTGAAATTGAAAAATCTGCAGTTGCTGCACATAGTTTATTAGAACATCATAAAATTGGAAGAGAAGCTAAACTTTTAAAACAAGTAGAGAAACCTTTGGAATTGACAGTTTGGGAAAAAATATACATTCAGAAAACAAAAAATAGATCAATGAATTTTGATATCCCTAACAAAATTACATTGATTTCGAAGTTCATAAATTCAACCATAGATGGCAGCACTGAAGATGGCGACAATAGAATAGTTGACGGCCGAAGAATTTCATCAGTCGGAGTTATGGCTGACGATGAACATGACTATGTTTGAAATCGCGATATCATGGAAGCATGAATCCTATGAGGTGAGTTGTTTAAACAATATGTTCTCCGATGAATTTTACCTCATAGTGTTACTTCTGTCCCGCGCCATAGCCGAGCGGTTAAGGTAGGAAGCCTTGGCGCAGAGCTACGGGACTTGCGCTGGTTCGAGTCTCCATGGGGGAAGAAATTTTCTCATGGTATTTCGGCCAGTATGGGACCGGTGCCCACCCAGCATCGTGAGGCAATTGGGTAGCTACAATAAGTAGCGGCTCCAGGTTGAGGAACCAGCTATAACGGCTGGGGGACTCGACATGCTAACCACATGTCACCCCTACACTGGCTGTTGATCATCTACCTCTGTGATTGACACATGTGGATGTGAAGGGCCAGCAGCCGGCTGGTAAAAGGGCAACCGCTGAAAAGTGGAAAGACCCTCAATCGGATCGGTGTTACTTCTTATTAATTTTGAGAAGCAATGACATGATAATATTTTGTGATACTGCTAAATTGTATTTTTACAAGCAGTTGTTGCTTTTTATTACTGCTTTGTTTGCAATATTATAAGTTACCTCTGTCTTGACTAGTGGTTCACCACCTTTTTTATCAAATTCCAAAGGAATGAAGCTGTTGAGGTTGTTCTCATGAAAATACTTTTGAAAATGTACAGATCTTCATAAATCCTATGTGGATACTGAAAATGTGAAGGGCTAGGGCAGTAACATGATAAGCCACATTCTGTTAAGAAATGTCATTTATTACAATGACAGCAAATAAATGTATTGAAATATCCATAAAATCATTTGTAAGTGCGCCAGTGATGAGTTAAAACATATAGACACACAATGTATTAACAACAATACTGTACAATTAGTATTTATAATTTTTTGAAATATTAAAATCCTTATATTTGAAAAGAAAAATATATGCTTAGACTGGGGTTTGAACCCAGGACCTTTGACTCTCTGTGTGAATGCTCCATCCAAGTGAGCTACCTAGGCCTCCAATCTAAGTGCATATTTTTCTCTTATACATAATTAATTAAGTCATGTGATAGGAAATAACACTATGAGGTTTTTTAATATTGTTTAATTTTTTATTTCACTCACCTCATACTTCATAACTCCTAGCATACTCAGGTTTCGTCACATCCTTTGTGACATTCTCAATGCTGTGTCACGTTCAAACTGACGTCCGGCTGCCTTCTATCCTGCAGACTGATCTCCGCCCTTATAAGGAGAGAGGACTGATTTGGAAGTTTGTCGGTCAGCCATCAGATGGCACGGAGGTCAGTCTGCAGGTAGAAGGCACCCGGACGTCAGTTGTGAACGTGACACAGCATTGAGAATGTCACAAGGATGTGAAGAAACCCTGGGTATGCTAGGAGTTATGAAGTGTGAGGTGAGTGAAATAAAAATAAACAACATAATTAATTTCCCTAACCCCAAAGCTATGAGCCATTGCTAAGATTTTTGCAAATGGCAGCTACTTTATTAAGAAGACTTTTTAATGGGAATTTAAACATTACTTATAAAGTTAGTAGTACTTTAGGTTATAAAGCCAATAGTGCTACTGGCTTTATAAGTAATGTTTAAATTCCCAATAAAAAGTCTTCTTAATAAAGAAGCTGCTGTTTGCAAAAATCTTAGCAATGGCTCATAGCTTTGAGGTTAGGGAATTAATTATGTATAAGAGAAAAATACGTGCTTAGATTGGAGGCCTAGATAGCTTTTATTCATATATTTCTCTTTTCAAATATAATTTGTCCATCATTAAGACGTTTAAAAACGAATAATATAAACATTAAAATTCTTATATCTCGGAAAGAACAATATGTGGCTTTTCATGTTCTTGCTATGTGTGTGTGCGTGCGTGCGTGTATTTTTTTTATTGTAAGAAGTACTTTAAAGTCAATTTTGTTGAAATTTAAGATGAGGAACCCATTCTGCATTGAGCTAGAAAAGAGCGACATTGAAAAGAAAATATTGATAAAAATGGTAATAATTTGTGGTGTTAACAATTAATTTCATTAATACAGTTATATTTGAAGATATTTATGGATTCATTTCTCTTGTTTAAGACAGTAGAAAAATAAACAAACAATTCTCTTGCTGTAAGTAATTTTTTTTAAATATAAATTTAGGTCCAGTGTCAATTTATTGTAATGAAATTTGATACACTATCAAACTGGACCAAAATGGGGGAAAAAATGGAGGGTGTGCATTGAAATCAGATGATATTTTAATTCCACCCCTCTAAATAAGGACCACCCTAATATATGTACACCCTTCAACAAAAAAAAAAAAAAGAGTCATCTCTTGAACGCACATTTCTTCTAAGTCATACTTGGCACAGCGCTGGGTTCAAACTAGGAAACTAGTCATAACTTGTGCAGTCCCTGAACTACTGTGTTATGTGGCATGAACTGAAGACTCTCTTACATGTCCTGATAGCTCAGCGGTAAAGCATGCGGTCACTGTTTCTGTTAATGAAAATCGCAGGTTTGCGTGTTCAATTACGCAGTTGTTCTTGTTTTTCGTGATATTTGTATTAAAACATTTTATGAATTAAGTACATTTTATTTCGACATTTGAATTAATCTATACTTATTAAGTTCATAATTTTTTTTTATACCGTTGAGGTTATAACAATGTTAAATTATATATTTTTTTACCTTGTATACTACCGTCTTCCTCAGTTTATTAAAATTTTCGTTGATTTCACTCTAGGCCTTTCGATGCATGCTTCATCTTCTGGAGTTGTTGTAGTAGTATTGAATTAACTGTATGTCTAATAGAGGGTTTTGCTCATTAGGCATATTTTTCGTTGAAAATGTTTGTATTCTTGGCCTTTTTGATAATTTCGATTTTTTTCTAAAATGTTAATTTTATGTGTGTTATTTTCTCTGTGTTTAATTGACATTGTATTATCGATATTGTTGAAATTGTGGCCGCTTTCTAAATGTGTTTAGCGAAATTTGATTTTATTGTTAAAAGGAGAAGGCAAATCAAATTTTGCTGTTCACCAGATTTGAGTCCAATCGAAAATGTGTGGGCTAAGATAAAAATAGAGATGAACTCTAATTGGCCTGCAGATGCACGAAAGATGGCTTATGGGCACAAATTCAAGACGCCTGGGATGCTCTAGCCGATCGTCCACGTGCCTGTAGAAATTTGATTGCATCAATGCCCCGCAGATTGAAGGCGGTAATAGATTCTGAGGATTCATACACCCGATATTGATTTTGTTTTTGTTAAAGTTTTCATTTTAGAATATATTATTTTCTTTCCTCATTTACTTATTAGAAGAAGGTTTTAATTTATGTTTTTGTGTGTGCATTAAAGCCATAAAACTCAAATATAAAATTAAATATGAAACTACATTACAGGCAAAATGCTATTGTAACATTCCGTTAAAAAAAGAAAGGTAGAATGGGAATCGAACCCGTGAGGTTACGAATGCAAATGATATCTATTAAACCTCTCGACCACGGAAACACACGAAGCCAAACTCTCTCTTTAATGTTGCTTGAGTGTGCACTGCATTAACTAGCAAACAACCCAGTACAATTATTGAAAACGTGTTTATTTAAATACGGCTTTTGCGAGCGCTCACAAAGTTCCCCGATCGATTGATAGTATCAGCGGATGACTCATTTTTTTTGTCTAAGGGTGTACATACTTACAAGGGTGATCCGTATTTAGAGGGATGGAATTAAAACGTCATCTGATTTCAATGCATGCCTTTTTCTTGCCAGTAGAGTATGATTTCATTACAATAAATTAACATTAACTTGTGCCACACTGGGCCTAAATTTATAAATGTTCAAAAAAGTTACTCATAGCAAGAGTTTGAAAATACAATAGGAAGTAACATTATGAGGTTTTACTTAATAATAAGTTTGGTCTCTCTAATTCTTACCTCATATTGTTGTTTCAAGACATGTTTGTTCCATCTTCAGTAGTTACAGACTGATTTTTGCCAAGTTGTCAGCCCTGGATCTTGACTTCTGCTCCCTCTTTCTGTGGTCCAAAGAACTTGCTAATTAGGTTCTTCTCCCTGGGAATTTCAAAATCATTGGAGAACAAAGAGAGAATTATGAAATTCCCGGGGAGAGGAATCTAATTACCAAGTTCTTTGGACCACAGAAAGAGGGAGCTGAAGTCGAGATCCAGGGCCGACAACTTGGGAAAAATCAGTCTATAACTACTGAAGATGAGACAACATGTCTTGAAACATTGTCTGATAGAAATGATATGAGGTAAGAATTAAATAGACCAAACTTATTATTAAGAGTATTGTTTATTGTCTTTTTATTGTCTTAAGGCCATGGTGGGTTAATGGTTGTATTCCTTGCCTCTAGTTCCAAAGGTGCGGGTTCAAACCTGGCCATGGTCAATAGATTTTTAGGATGGGAAAATCAAAGAGAAGTCCTCCGGGAGGGACTTTAAGCCATGGGTCTCAAGTCTGAAGATTTTTCAGGCTCGTAAAGATACATAAGCCTGAATAAAAAGCAGTAAGCAAAATTTGCCAAATATTCTCAACCTAGTACTAACTTGGTTTCCTAGATGTCACTATGAACCCAGGCCACTCAGTGACATCTATCCGAAAGCAAGTGTAACTAAATTAGTATGGCACATAAGTCTCATTGAGAGACACAAGGGCTTACTACAATAAGATATATAAATATAATAAATATCTTCAAATA
This sequence comes from Diploptera punctata, assembly GCA_030220185.1. NCBI lineage: Eukaryota > Metazoa > Arthropoda > Insecta > Blattodea > Blaberidae > Diploptera > Diploptera punctata. The sequence continues at coordinate 1,403,323 of JASPKZ010007278.1, read as the reverse complement.
CACCTGTTTTAATTAAATTAATTGTTAACATCATGAATCATTACCATTTCTATCAATATTCTTCTTTTTAATGTCACACCTGTTCGAACTCAATGTGGAACAGGTTCATCTTAAATTTAAATAAAGTAGACTTTAAATTTATTTAACTTTCACAAGGAAAGAACACTATGAGGTTTAATATAAAAATTAAATTAATGTTTTTATTACCTCACCTCATGTCATTTTTCTTCTAGAAAAAAAAGAATATGAGGTGAGGTAATAAAAACATTAATTTAATTCTTAGACTTTAAATTACTTATTACAACCAAAAGGAAAAAAAATAGAGGGTGCGTGAAAATGATATAGAAAGTCGAAAATAAGGATTACACTAAAATATATATTATTTCAGGATTGTTTCTGTTATTTACACAGGTATCGTCAACTAAAATATACATTTTTTTTTTTTTCCACACACTTCCCAGTCTTGTGTGTCTGCTTCTGTCATATTTATCTTCTTCATGATGTCTTGAATTCCCTGTATCCATATATATATATATATATATATATATATATATGATTAAATTATCCCGTCTTCTAAGTAGATCACGATTTCAAAGCCTTGGCTGCTTCATCTTCAGCATTTTCTTGACGACTGATGTTATGTCGATCAGAAGAACTGGTTCTTCAGTACTAATTATCTTTTCTTGAAGTAGTTCTTCTGATCAACATAACATCAGTTGACAAGAGAGTACTGAAGATCGAGCCACCAAGGCTTTGAAATCACGATCTACTAACTTCATAGTGATTTATTCTTATAAAAGTTCAATATGTATGTATATATATATATATATATATATACAATTTGGTTATGGTCATTTTTTGTATCTATTAGAGAAGATCAGTGAAGATCCATAAAAATGTTTCAAAAATCTTATCATGACAACAAACTCAATAGCTTCATTTCTTCAGAATTTGATAAAATCACAAGATATGAGATCAATAAATTCCTGCTTATTTTGCCTTATAGCACACTATTTTTTTGTTCTTTATGTATAAATTGTATATGTAAATACGTTCCCATAATGAATATCTATTTACTGCACAATAATTGTCAAACAGCAAAATAATCTACAATAATGCACAGATAACAGATCACTGATGGGAATGGATTTGACAGCAAGTCATATTTGTGGCAGATACATGGCTTCCTGTAGTCAAAGGTGATTTTAATGAACTCAGGAATCAGATGGACTGTAGTTTGGTGATAGTATAGTTTTTTTTTTAGGCCACATCCTATTTTTACTAATGCTGATGTATTTTTTGTTATATTTTATTGTTATTGATGATATATTGTCATGCCATTGCTTTTAAAATGAGTCTTGAGCTTTGGTTAATTTAGCAGGCTCTTTCTTAAATGATATTTATTGCAAACAGTTAGAAATAAGTATATTTAATTAATGTTGGGAAGTAAACATTATGAGGTATAATCATTAAAATTCATCGAGAACATATTATATTATTTTTTTTGGTCTGGACATCTTACCTCAATCATAATTTTGATTTGTTCTTGGACATGTTTCAAAACAATTCTGTTTTATCGTCAGCTTTCCCAGACTGGTTTTTTATTTATGTTGCACCACCTGGATGTCGATGTCAGCTCCATCCTGTGGTGGCCAAAGAACCTCCAAACAAGGTCACCCTCCATCGGAATATGAAAATTCATAACTCTGTTTCTGTTCTTCTTAATAAAACCAGTCTGGAAAGCTGACGATAAAACAGAATTGTTTTGAAACATGTCCAAGAACAAATCAACATTAATATTGAGGTAAGATGTCCAACCAAAAATAATATAATTAAAATAACCTCAAAATGTAACTTCCTAACATAAATATTGGAGAACATATTGTTTAAACAACTCACCTCATAGGATCATGCTTCCATGATATCGCGATTTCAAACATAGTCATGTTCATCATCAGGCCATAACTCCGACTGATCGTCGTCAGCCGGAGTTATGGCTGACGATGAACATGATTATGTTTGAAATCGCGATATCATGGAAGCATGAATCCTATGAGGTGAGTTGTTTAAACAATATGTTCTCCGATGAATTTAAAGTTAGAAATAAGATTGGTTTACAGTTGCTAAATGTTTTATTGTTGGAAGTTGTGAATGTTTACCTTAACTCCAAGCACTTACCGACCTCTCTTCCACCTGCTAAAAAGAGGAAAAGAGATGATAGTCGGATTCATGCAACTGGATGTGCTAGAACAGAAGGCTTCTACAAGATCGACGTGAGAGAAAAGGCAAAACACAAGGTACAATACATATTTACAATATTATTATAGTTAACCAAGTAGCTTGTCAATCTGGTGGACTAGTGGTTACCGTATTCACATAGTTCCAAGGTTCAACCCATCCAGAGTTGATGTATATAGGATGCTCCGAAACTCTTTGTTCCAATTTATACAGGAGGAGAACATCAAAACAAATATATTTGATGAGGAACATAGTCTCAGAAGTCAACTTGTTGTATTGTTAGAGAACATTTTGTTAATGATGCTGAAGTAGGCCACCCAGATCGATCATCTGACTTCATGTGTCCGGATTTCTTTCTCTGGGGGCATATGAAGCTGCTGGTATATGAAACTGTTGCAGAAACAGAAGAAAACCTCATTATATTTGCTGTTGCTGCTGGGACCATTGCAGACATGCCAGGGGTTTTCGAACAAACATGACAATCAATTATATTTGAAGAGAAAAATTTTTGCCTAGACCGAGACTCGAACCCGGGACCCTTGGCTTTCTGGGCCAAGTGCTCTACCAACTGAGCTACCGAGGCAAGTTGCAATCTAGACGCAAATTTTTCTCTTATATACATTGTAATTCCCTTGCGCCAAATGCTTGAAATCTTTGTTTCTTCTTCCTTCCAAGTATTAGGCCAAGGCCTGTTACGGTCCTATAGAAATGTTCCCCTCCAGCGTTTCATAGGACGGCCCAGTGATCTTCGTCCTCTTGGTATATAATTATAAACAGCTTTGGGGATCCGATTTGAACTCATTCTTTCTAGATGGTTTTCCAATTTAGTTGGTACTGCTTAATATATTCCAAAATTGTCGTTCAATTCTTTTAAGATATCGGTGTTCCTTTCCGATCCCATCTGGTGTAACCCGCGTGTTCTGTGCATGAATCTCATTTCAACAGAGCCGTTATTCTGCTTTCATGTTGTCTTTTTAGTATCCATAGCTTCACTACCATAGATCCAACGCTGGTCTAGCCAAAGTGTTATATAAACGTAATCTGGTGTTTTTTTTGTACAAGGGATGTTTTCATAACTTGATTAATAATTCCCAAATTTTTATTATAACTAGTCATTTATTCAGGGATATCCTTTTCATCCCAGATAGAGAGATAATATCCAAGATATTTAAATTGATTAGATCTCTCTAAAATTTTATTCTGGAGTCAGATTTTACTTTGTATGGGGTCCTTCCCATGAAATGCCATAATTTTAGTTTTGTTAATTGATATTTCCATATTAAATTTGGCACCTATTTTTTGTAATTATAAATTGATCGTTGCAAATCATTTTCAGAAAGTGCAGAAGAGCTAAATCATCTGCAAAAAAATAGCATCGAGTTTAAGGTTTCTATTGATGGTATATATCCTCGTTGTGTTTTTCCTCCATTCGTTTATATTTATTCATATATATAATGAAAAGCATCAGTGAAAGGCCACATCCCTGTCTTACTCTAGTGTTGATGTTTTCTCAAGAAGATTAATTTGCCATCTTGTTTAACAGAGATTTCATTATCTTTATAGATGTTGAAGATATTAGTAATATATTGTTGTGGAACGTTATCATCAGCTAAAATTTGTAATAATATATTTCTGTCTACTTTGTCAAAAGCCCTTTATGAAGTCAACAAAGGCGATATGAGTTTTCTATATTGAATTCCTTGTGCTTTTCTAATAGTAGTTTTAGGCTGAGAATCCATCTGTACAAGATCTACCCTTTCTGAATCCATTCTGCTCTTCTCCAATTATATTTTCATAAATTTTTTTCAATTTATTCTTAACTATATTAGCATAAATTTATATCCAGAGTTCAACAAGCTAATTCCACAATAGTTATCTTTGATTTGGCGACTTCCTTTTTTTGAGATTGGTATTACAATGGATTTGTTCCAGCTTTGTGGTGGTTCTTTTCCTTCCCATATCATTTGTTTCCATCTTTGCAAATGGCGGCTTCTTAGTTAAGAAGACATTTATTGGGAATTTAACACTACTTTATAAAGCCAATAGGGCTTCTATCCAATAATCAGACGATGTACTGCATGCGTACAGACCAATGGTCGTGCATTCGAACAATTCCTGTGAATGCTACATGCTGTAATTAGCATGTTAAACTACCTTGTGTGTAAATTGTCCCTAACTTTACAAGTTGACTTCTGAGATCATATGCTCCTTAACTAACTAACTCACTCACTGGCACTATTGAACCCATAGGTTCATGGCCATTGCAGACATAAGCTCTCCATACATCCCTATCCTGAACCAATGTTTTCCAATCATCCCCTGTATAATCTACTTCCCTCAAATCTTTGGCATGGGTTTCCCTGAAGCAGTCCCTGCCCAGAGACCGAATGGAGGACTATTTGACCTCCAGAAAATTTTTACCCCAGTTGAACCCATGTCCATATTTCTTGGTTATATTTTTACAGTGAAAGATCATTACTCTTTTGACAAAGGTACTTTTTTCGTCTGGCTTATCACCTTCGACCAGTCCGGCATGGGTAACCCTATTGGCAGCAATGCTACCACTGGCATAGCTCTTCGGGATCATTTAAGCACACAAGCCACTCCACCACAACAAGGTAAAAGATTCCATGGAGGATCATATGCTCCTTATCGAAATATATTTGTTTTGATGTTCTCTTCCTGCTGTATTAATTTGAACAAAGAGCTTCGAAGCACCCTGTATTTCAGGGAGTAAAAATCCTGAGTATGACTTTCTTTGAAAAGGAATTAAAGTCTTGGGTCCCATATTGTAGACTTACAGAACATATGAGAACCACTTCTTCTTCTATAGGATATTTGCATTTTCTATATGGGTCAACTCACTAACAAGGGAACTGTCAGCCATTGCATGCTGAAACCTACCTTGAAATTTCTCCTAGAGAAGTGTTGTGATGTACCAAGGCTGTGTCCAAAAAATCTCCTTCTTCACTTCCTGATTTAGGCAAGAGTTGCCTGTTCCGTCTTCACTAATAGATCTAAGACTATCTCTTCCGAGGACGTCTGACATCTCTTCTTCCTCTTTGAAATAATGGAAGATTTTATTTGGTAATCTACTTTCTTCATTCTTTCTACATGTTCTTCCACTGTATCTTGTTGTTAAATATCTTTTCTTTTATGGAGTAGATCTGCAGTTCTTCACGGATATCCTCGTTTATCTGGTCCATTCTAGTGCACAGCCTTTTACTCTTCTTAAAATTTTCATCTCGGCTGCTTGGATTTTACTTTCTTGTTTGGTAGTGGTAATCCAAGATTCACTCCATACAAAGGACAGGGACAGCCATTGTTTTATAACATTTTTAATTTTGTTTGTTTATGGGCTTTATTATTCAATGTTCTATTTATTGTACCACAAATAGCTTGAAACTGATGTGTTTTGTGTTCATATCTTTATCATACCCATAGCTGATGTCACAGCCTAATATTTAAAGTGGGATACTTGTTCAATAATTTCGTGTCTATTACTATTTTTTGCGCACGCAGAGTATTTTCTTCCACAAAATGCCATTACTTTTGTTTTACTTATTGAAATTTTAAAATTAATAATCACTATATATTGCATTTAGTTCGTAAGCAGCCAATTGTAACAGATCTTCATCATGGTGTAGTAAGACCAAATCATCGGCGAAAAGTAAGTTATTAATACTTGAGTTATTGTTCAATCTAAAGGCATTTGTCCATTATAATTTTCCATTGTTTCATAATGTCGTCGATATAATATATTAAAAAGAGTGGGCGATAGACTACAACCCTTGTCTAATTCCTTGATTTATTAAAATTTCTTCTGACATTTTTCCATTAGTTTTTATCACTACGTTAGTTTCTTCATATAAGCCTTGGACTGATTTTATTAGATGGTGTGGGATATCCTCGTTCCTTCTTTATTTCCCATAGTATAGATCATTAATTCTGTCAAAGGCCTTTTCAAAATCAATGAACAACAAATATGTTGACAGGTTAAATTCTCTTCTCTTTTCAATTAGTCTCTTTATAATAAACACATTATCACTACAGGATCTTCCTTTTCTGAACCCTGCTTGTTCTTCTTCTAAGAGTGTGTCAAATATCTTCTTCAATCTATTATTTATTGTCCAAAAAATTATCTGCCATTTTTAACTGGCAAGGAACAGAAATTGAAGCCAGAAGCCAGCAATGGAACTCACTGTATGGAGCAGATGGACTGCTTATATAAGAGTGGGGTGGAGTGAGGTGGGATGCAGTGTGGATGACAGGTAGTGATGGTTTTCCTGTCTACCAATTCTGGAGTTGTATTACTTTTCTACAGTTTAAATGAGAGATTTAGTGCCTTGCCATTAAAAAAGGCAAATCATTTTTTTGGACATGGCCTTCGTAGATCATAATGCTTCTCTGGGAGAAATTTCAAGGCAGATTTTGGCATGCAATGGTTAACAGTTTCCTTGTTTAGATTCCTTCCAGCTTTTTCATTCATGATTGTTGTGCTTTCTGCTTTATCTTGCTTATAGACTATTCCACCTCAGTCTTGGTCTTCTCAATGGTTGCTTCTTATTTTTTAATTCTCATTTCTAATGTTCTTTTTAGTGTCCTGGTGGGGTTGAAAATTTAATAATCATAAAAAAAATTAATTCGAGACCAGAGGGTGTGGCAGTGTACAATGTTTAATTGCTAGAATGAGTTAAACAAAGTACAAATTTGAAATTTGTCAGAGAACATTTTTTTTGACAACTCACCTCATAAATTTAGAGCCGCATGCAAATACATTAGTCTCTACTCAAATTACTTCCAATCACTGATGAGCTGACTTTCCATGAGCAAGTGCAGAGATCGAATTAGCGACCCACTAACTGGTCATGCATGAATGTCGTCGTTTTCGTAATATTGCAAGAAATTACCCAGAATTCTCAGCGATAAAACCACTTCCGTTATTTTCGTCTGCTAGAGGAACGCATTTACACTTGCATCTCGCAAATAATACCGTATACGACGACATCTGCATTGCGCAATATTACGCCGATTCTCCTGTTCTTCCAGTTGAATTCTTTGATAGACTCTATCAAATTCCTCTTCTCTGCGTATACTGAAAACATGATCGAAGTCTTCAAGGTCGAACATCTTGGATAAAGCAGCAAGGCTTCAAACTACATCGGTTCCCATCGGGGTTGCTCACGATTCATTTCTCTGTTAAGTCACCTCGCCAAGTAGCTTAGGAATTTCAACAATTATTATCGCATGAACAGATTTTTGAGTATGCAAAAACGTATTTGGATGCAACTTTCTCAGCAGAGTACAGGCAGTGAACGACTTTTACAGTCTAATGCATTCATAGATTCGAGCCTTAGTGTTTTTTCACAATACAGCAGTTTCAAATGTAATCAGTCGGAGTTATGGCTGAAGATGGACGTGATTACATTTGAAACTGCAGTATTGTGAAAAACACAAAAATTTATGAGGTGAGTTGTCAAAAAAAAAATCTTCTTCTATGAATTTCAATGATTATACTTCCGAATATTAAATTAATATAAAAGTACAAATTGTTTTTTTCAAGAGCATTTTTTATAAAATTAAAACCATGTTTACATAGAGTTTTCTGGTTGGATTTCAGCACCATTACGGACAAACAATTCAACAGGCTGGTGGCAATATGGAGGTGGTGTTGGTGGAATGGCAGCAGATGTACCCAAGTCAGTGTCTGGAAAGATGCAAGCCTTGTCTAGGGAAGCACGTAGCAACCAGCGACGTCTTTTGACAGCGTTTGGCATCGACACTGACAGTGACCTACTCAAATTTAATCAGCTCAAGGTACAACACATTTTTCTTCATATGAATAAAGGTCTTAAAATTTTGAATTTGAGTCAAGTACATAATCAATATTCATTTACTTATGTTAATATTTGTTTCATCATTTGAATGGTGTGATTGGACAGCACACGAGTATGTAGAACTAGAGATCCAGCATTCAAATCCTGGTTCAAACATTAATTTTTCTTTCTTAAATTAGATTCTATCCAAAATTGGAATGTGTTAATTTAAATACAAACATCAAAAATATAAAATTCATGTCTTCTTAATGTAGAAGCTATTGAATGTGTATTTGTGAATGATGATTCATTGAATTGAATGCGGGACCAAGAGAGTAATGTAAAGAGAGGATTTTTGCTTGGTGGGAATGTAGTCTGAATTAGCTCAGTGGTCAGAGCATCAGCACATAAAGCTGAAGGTTCATGGTTCAATTCCCAGTTCAGGCAGAATGTTTCTCTTTACCATTGATTACAGTAGTTTAGAAAAAATACACCTGAATCGGTTTTCTCTTCAAATAAAAGTTGCCTTTTTGGTGAGCAATGTTAAATTTAATATCTGAGATTGGAGATGAAATTGGCCGCGGTGGACTAGTGGTTATGATCCTTGCCTCTGGTCACGGGTTCAAACCCGGCCAGGGTCGATGGATTTTTTTAGGATGGAAAAATCCAAGGAGCAAGTCCTCCGGAGGGACTTTAAGCTGTGGGTCCCGAGTCTGAAGATTTTCAGGCTCGTAAAAGATCCTTAAGCCTGAATAAAAGGCCTCTAAGCAAAATTTACCGAATTTTCCCGTCCTAGTACTACCTTGGTTTCCTAGATGTTAGTATGAATGCTGACCACGGACCACTCAAGTATCTAAATTAGTATGGTTCAAATTCTTCCCTATAGGGGGAGAGCGCCTAAATCTCTCTTAAGGGAAACATGGGCTTACAAGAAGAAGAAGAAGATTGGAGTTGTAACAGACACCTTATTTATTAAGAACCTTGTAATGTTACTTCTTCTTCTTTTTTTTCTTTGGCTCTACGGTCCTCTAAGAGCCTTGGTCTCCTGCATAACAACTGCCCATTGTTCTCTATTACTAGCTTTCTGTCTCCACCTTTTCACCTTTAGTTGTCTTAAGTCTTTCTCAACCTTCTCTAACCATCTTAGTTTCTGTCTTCCAACCTTTCTTTATCTCTCTGGTTTCCCCTCTAAAATCTTTCTTTCACCTCTTTCTTGCTTCATCCGCAACAATGTCCTACCCATTCCAGTCTCTTTCTTCTAATATCTCCTACCAGATCTGTATAATTCTTTCAATTCCTGGTTCATTCTAATTCTCCATATATCTTCCTTAATATTTTTTCTTTCTCACATATTTAATATGCACTTATCTTTTTTTTTTGATAATGTCTATGTTTTGCTTCCAAACATAACTATTGGTCAGAATCAAATGAATCATGAATTCTTCTTACCTCATACATCTATGTTTTTTAACACAAAACTGCAGTATTGGGATACATATCATTCATTCCCATCTTCAGCTATTTTCACGACATGCTGGTAATTTTCTAAACTGCCATCTGGTGTACTTTTGAAGAACTTTGTAACCAAATTTGGTTTGTCTTGAAACTCAAAGTTCGTGGCTCTAGTACAGTTTTTTTGAATGTATATCTTTTCCTAAACTGTTAATTCCATTGATGTTTCAAAAGTTTTGTTTCTTTTTCAATTTGTATGATTCTGTAATAAACTATGTGCTGCTATTGCTGATTTTTCAATTTCACCATTTTTTTATGTTCTAAAGTGTTCTTTTTTGAGAGTGTCTAAGTTCCTTTTTGTTTTTCCTATATATATATATATATATACTTTATTGCAAACTTTGCAGTTAATTTTGATAAATTCCAGATTTTTTTATTATCATATTTATTATTTTAAAATAACTATAGGTTTCAATATTGTTTTATATGTTTTAATTTTTGCTATCCTACTTATTGTTCTTGACTTAAAAAATTGTTTTAATGCATAGAAGCATCTGTTGCCCATTCTAATCCTTGCTCGAACCTCTTCACTCAATTAATTTTTTGTGGTAATTAGAGAACCCAGGTATTTAATACTATCAGCTTTCTCAAATATCTGACCATCTAGGACTGTATATGAGATTGGATTTAATGTTACTTTCTATTGTAATTTATTGAAGAAGTAATTTGTTTTTACTTTCAGTTCCGTAAGAAACAATTAAAATTTGCCAAGTCAGCAATCCACGACTGGGGTCTGTTTGCAATGGAACCGATAGCAGCTGATGAAATGGTGATTGAGTATGTAGGTCAGATGGTTCGTCCAGTTGTTGCTGATTTACGAGAGCGCCATTATGAGGCTACAGGCATTGGCAGCTCTTATCTGTTCAGGATCGATGTCGATACCATTATAGATGCAACCAAATGTGGCAACCTGGCACGATTCATCAACCATAGCTTGCAATGTGAGTATGACACATCATTATTGTTACTGGTTTACATGGAGCCATGTGTTAGCCAGTAGTGCTTTGTAGAACATTAAAAGAGCACTACTGGCTTTATAAGTAATGTTTAAATTCCCAATAAAAAGTCTTCTTAACAAAGGAGCTGCCATTTGCAAAATATCGTAGCAATTGTGGTTAGGGAATTAACTATGTAGAAGAGAAAAATACATGTTTAGATAGGAGGCCTAGGTAGCTTACTTGGATAAAGCATTGACATAGAGAGTCAAAGGTCCTGGGTTCAAACCCCAGTCTAGGCATTTATTTTTCTTTTCAAATATATTTGTCCATCATTAAGATGCTTAAAAACGAATAATATGAACAAGAAAATTAATTGTCTGTATCACTTTGTCCTTGTGGCAATCCTGTAATGAGGAAAGTTGTATATAATAATTATATTAGCTTTTATTTAATTTATTAATTAAATAAAGATAAAATGTAGTTTTATTTGATTTTCATATTTATTATATAATTCAGTGACAGCTGTTTCGGTACACTGTACCTTCTTCAGACATGTTTGAATATGCTCTTAGAGCATATAACAGAAATTTAGAATATTCAAAATGCTAACCACCTATTCCAATTTATCATTGTTTTCAATCCAAATTTTGAAATTTTACATGTTTGTGACAAGGGTAAGAAGTTAGATCTTTGGAGGCTATAGAAATTAATAAATTTAAAAGTAGTAACAAACTGTTAAATTCTCAACTTGATTTGAGTGAATCCCCTTTGTTAATTTAAAAATTTAAATAATATTGTTGTATTGTTGCTTAGATCAGTTGGAACACAATTCATAATTTGTTAACATGTCTAAAGAAGGTACAGTGTACCGAAATAGCTGTCACTGATTTATATAATAAATATGAAAATCAAATAAAACTATGTTTTATTTTTATTTAATTAATAGATATGGATTTTCATCAAGTAAACACCAACTCAATTGATTATTTATTTAATTTCATTATTTCCATTATTAAAACTGAATGGGTTTAGTCATTTGAAGCTATTGCTAGTGTTGCCACTATATTATTTGCTTGTTCGATTGCATGTTATGCATTGACTCTATATATAGTATATGGCAACTTTTTTTTGCAGCCAAATTGTTATGCCAAAATCATCACAATTGAGGGTCAAAAGAAGATTGTGATCTACTCGAAGCAGCAGATAAGTGTTAATGAGGAAATCACGTACGATTACAAGTTCCCAATTGAGGATGAAAAAATTCCATGTTTGTGTGGCAATGCGCAGTGCAGAGGAACACTGAACTAAATCATTGCATTGTGTACTTGGTAAATGTGGTTGAAATTTTTAATATAAATAAGTGGAAAAAACTTCCCTTACTTTGATGTAATTGTGTTGTGTACAGTGAAAGAATGAGCAAGTAAAATAAGTCATGCTAGAACGACTGCATTCTAGCTCAATACTGACATAGTGCATTCAAAGTGAGTGTGATTTTTTTCTTTTTTTTAGAACTAGCTTTAGCTTGCTAAGTTAATGCATTACATATTGTCCCGTTGTACAGCTGAGAAAAATTCAGATAAAATCCCCCAAAACATACTTTTTTTTATATACTGGTAATTTCTGCTCATATTCCTTTGTTGTCTTTTTTCTTTGATTTATTTTCAAAATACAGTAAGACCCCATTTATTTAAAATAAGGGGGCCATAAATATTTCATATAACTACCGTGAGTCTAACCAGGAGAGGACACGCTCTGTACATCACCAATTAAATAAAATTTAGTGAGATTAAAGAACAAGGACCTACTGTTTAAAATCATACCTAGATTAGGAGTCTAATGGCCCCTCGATTTAGAAATATTAGCAATTCATTGTAACATACTTCCTTTAGGTGCTTATTGAAGGAACTCATACTGTATGACAGCATAGCTCATGTGGATAGACACTGGATTGTCACGTAGACATTCCAGTTTCAAATTCTGGTTGGTCTTTAACTAGCTAATACCTGGCATATGCTGCTATGCCTAAATAAATTAAATATTGAAGGTTAATTAATTATATGGTATACACTGTGTGCCAGTTCGCTCAGGGTAGAATATGATAACTCAGGGATGTTTATATTATTTATATAATTATAAATAAATTTAAACTTATTACTCCAGTTTATTGAATAATTTTGCACTAATAACGTACATAGACTTACAATCTTTTATATCTCACTAATATTCGGAGTGGAGTTGATGAGTTTATTTAAGTCCATGCATATTTAATATCACTTAAAATTCCTAGTTACTAATTATCTTGGATTTTAAAATACGTAAGATTTTAAAATTTACTAAAGATCGCGGACGGTTGCTGTAGGTCTTGTTTCTTGTAGAACGTATGAGTGTGAGTATATGTGAGAGTGTTTTGTCACGTGTCCTTGCCTTATAAGGGCGATGACTCCTCCCATAAAGTCACCATCCCCACTCCAAATGCACATGTTATTCATTATACCTTAGAGGGGTAGGTACCATTCGTTTGGGGTTCCTATGTTGGTAATAGACTCATGTGGACGTTTGTGCGCCTTCCAGTTATTATTATTAATCATATTAATTATATTGTAGTATTTAGAGTCTATTAATTCTTGCTACAACTGCGACGAACCAAACATGGCGGTTGCTAGAAGCATATGTGTAAGATGCCCAAGACAGTTAGGCTTGGAGTTTGGCACGGGAGACGGCAGCAGCTGTAAAAACCCGAAGAGTAGATAGATAGACATATCTCGGTTTATTTTAATAAGATGTTCCGAGTTTTGTTGTAAAACATCGAAAATTGCGATTGCTAGAGCGATTTTTTAAATTTTGGGTTTCAGGTGAACTCATACACCTAATGATTTTACAACATAATAGATAACAACTAAAAACTTGGCACATCTCAAAACCTGTATATGCAAATTTTCATGAAGATCCATCTATATTTGTTTATATATATATATCTCCATCTATCCATAGTAATTCTGCCCGAAGGCAGGTCTTTCACTGCAATCATAGCATTTTCATGCCATGCTTGCAGCTTTACTAGGGAATTGTAGGTGTGGTAGCTTCCCGTTGCTTTCCATACTGGTGAAGGATGATGATGATGATAATGATAGGGATGGTGATGGCCATATGATTTCGGGGACCGTTTGGGCCATTAGTCTTACAGGTGAGGAAAAACCCCGATAAAAACCTCACCCAGAAAAACTGTCCTGACTGGGGATCGAATCTGGGCCCGCTGCGTGACAAGGCAGCACGCTACCTCGAGGCCATAGCCGTGGACATATATATATATGTGTCATAATTTAATTTTTGGCGTTGAGCAATGCAAGCTAAAAATGGCATGATAAGAAAAATAAATGCCTGGGCAGGATTTGAATATATTATTTATATATATATATATATATATATATATATATATAAAAGAAAGATAAATGTTTGTATTGGATTTGCCCGGTGGTGTAATAGATAGCATGCTGGGGTACCAACCCAGAGGTCTGAGTTCAATCCCGTCCAGGCATTTATTTTTCTTATCATGTCATATATATAATGTAGATAATAATTAATATTGTAATGACAGTTTATCTATGTATATCATATTTCTCAATGTATTGAACACTTCATATTTTTAAAAAAATTACTAATTCACTAATATTGTATTGTAAATGATAAACAATGAAATATTAGTGTATGCATATAGACCAATTCGAATACAGAAAAAATTAGAAATATTACATCAATGAAAGTAGTAGTAATAACAGTAATAAATAGCTCAGTAGTAGAGCATTGGCCTAGAAAGCCAAAGGTCCTGGATTCAAACCCCAGTCTGAGCATATAATTTTTCTCTTCAAATATAATAATAAAATCCACCGCTGTGGTCTTGAGGTAGCATGCTGCTTTGTCACGCAACAGGCCCGGTTTCAATCCCCAGTCAAGGCAAGTTTCCTGGGTGAGGTTTTTTCGGGGTTTTTCCTCACTTGTAAGACAAATGCCGGGAAACTTCAAAGCCCAAAGAGTCCCCGAGCATCATATGGCCATCACAATCATCATATTTCATATTCGCCTTGAAGTTTAGGATTAAGAACTCTACTGGTGCTCCACTATCATCCATCATATCATCAGGACAACGTAAACCTGTGGGTTACAATTATGCCAATGCCAGGAGAGAACACCAGAAATATCGAAGTGACAACCTGAGGCATTGAACAAAAAAAATGATAATACCAAGCAAGAGATCTTTGGGCAGATCCTTCAAATGTTGGATTGAGACCGTAACAGACCACTAGATCTATCAATGAAAGGAAGAAGAAGGAGAATATATTTTATTTTAGGAAGTAATATTTTGAGGTTATTTTAATTTAATTATTTTTAGTCTGTTCATCTTACCTCAATATTAATGTAGATTTGTTCTTTGAACATGTTTCAATTTTATCATCAGCATCTTGCTGCCCAGATATAATCGAAACATGTTCAAGAACAAATCAACATTAATATTGAGGTAAGATGAACAGACTAAAAATAATTTAATACCAAGCATTATTTAAAAAAATAATAAAGATAATTTGCCGGGATTTGAACCGGGAATACCTACATGACAGTCCAGTGTCTATCCAAATGAGCTATGCCATTACACAGAATGTACTTATATGAATAGGACCCTAAAGGAAGTATGTTACAAAGAATTGCTAAAATTTCCAAAACGAAAGGCCATCAGCTCCTTCCTTAACCAAGTATGATTTTTAACAGTAGGTCTTGTTCTTTAATCTCACAAAATTTTATTTAATTTGGTGATATACAGTGTGTGTTCTCTCCTTGTAAGTGGACATTGATGAGACATAAGTTACACCCACCGCTATGTGGGTCTGGTGTGACAATTCCCGGTCATGCATGCCACAAGTACTCGTGAATTTCAGGCCTACTCTAGCATAATTTATAAGCAACAAATGAGACCGATTCAATTTGAGATTAGACCTTGGAGTAAATGTGTATATTATTGACTTCATGAGTGTTCATACTAGAGTATGGTTGTATACTCACTTGCCCCATGTGTACATTTTAAAAATCTTTTTAATAAATAAGAATTCATGTAAGAAAAACTATATCAATGGTAACTGACCAGAAAGAAGGAAAGGAGGAGACCAAAGTTAACATGGAAAGAAAGCATGAGGATAGCAATGCAAACCAGAGGGCTAAGCATTGAAGGTGCCCAAGATCATAGGTTTTTTGTAGTTTAGCACGGGAAGGCGGCAGCAACTGTAAAATCTCAAAGATAGATAGATAGATGTAGAAAGATGAAAATTTAGACGTATATTTCCTAATAGGCCACTTCCATGTAAAAATACCACATT
The DNA here is from genome assembly GCA_030220185.1 of Diploptera punctata. Classification (NCBI taxonomy): domain Eukaryota; kingdom Metazoa; phylum Arthropoda; class Insecta; order Blattodea; family Blaberidae; genus Diploptera; species Diploptera punctata. The sequence continues at coordinate 1,387,456 of JASPKZ010007278.1, read as the reverse complement.
AATTAATAAATTACAATAGTAAGTAACATTATGAGGTGAGTCTGTTGCATCTTACCTCATAAAAGTGGAGTTCTTTTGGACATCAAGTTTTTTTAGTCTATATATATATATATAATATTTAATTTTAGGAAGTGATATTTTGAGGTTATTTTAATTATATTATTTTTAAAATTCATCGGAGAACATATTGTTTAAACAACTCACCTCATAGGATTCATGCTTCCATGATATCGCGATTTCAAACATAATCATGTTCATCGTCAGCCATAACTCCGACTGATGAAATTCTTCGGCCGTCAACTATTCTATTGTCGCCATCTTCAGTGCTGCCATCTATGGTTGAATTTATGAACTTCGAAATCAATGTAATTTCGTTAGGGATATCAAAATTCATTGATCTATTTTGTTTAGGATTAAAACCTGCTTTTAATCCTAGTTCAACTTCCTGAATTGACACAGTGTCTAATACCATCAGTTTGCCCAGACTTTCAAGCTGACGATGATATAGAGGATTATATTGAAACATATTCAAACAGAACTCAATATTAATTTGAGGTAAGATGTTCCTTTCTCACAAAATCTTGATTAAAAGAACCTCAGAATGTTACTTTCTAAAATAAAGCATTATGCGCAAAAGAACTTACTTTTTATGAGGTAAGATGCAATAGACTCACCCTATATTAAACTTTGAGAATAAGTTTAATGCAACAGGTTCTGTGAATAACAAGAAAATCCAACGGAATCTTTGCCTCCTTACAGAAGAACATAAATTAGGTCCATTAGTGCACAAGAACTGATTTGTGTGAATTATAATTTGATTGGAAGTTGTGTTATATGTAAGAGACAAGATGATCGGCATCTTCGAGTTATTTTCTCATTTTATATAAAAAACACAATAATATGAAAACCAACAATTGTTTCGTAATACATCAAAATGATCGGTAGTTGAGAAAGACTTTTTTTCCCCTTTTGTCTTAAGCAATCCAGTTGGATGAGATTTTTAAAGAAAACTTTCAAATGTATCACAAGCAATAAAACAGGTAGCAACCCATTTCATTCACCCTGTCTGACTATGAAAAATCCTCCTTAGTGAGTTCCAACGATCCAAAATGTGACGGAAATCAATTTTAAATTAATATGAGCAATGAATACTATTATTTAATATCTTGTATCCAATTTAAATCGAGCGCTCACAGCTTGCATGACCAGGAGTTGTCACACCAAACCCATAGAACGTTGGGTAACCAATGTCCTATCATTGTTTGCTCAGACTCACTGTAGTATTTTTTTAAGATGAAAGGAAAGAATATATTGTGTAATATTAATGTTTATTATAATATAAACTGCAGTAGTTTTATCTTTACCCGATCAGTTATGTGGAAAGAATTATTAAAAGACGTTCACATTTCTGCAGAGAATAAGGACAACCATCCTTATTCCTAGACTTGCTGCAATATGAGAACAAAACAAAACTGATTAGATGAGTAGATTTTTATTAGGAAGTGACAGTATGAGGTTTTATTTAAACAATTAGTAAATGAAAATAATTTTACACTTTGCCTCTTATTTTGTATCTTCTCCAGGACTAGTTTCAAAGAACTTTCTTCATTATCAACTGGCCATCTTACTGTTGATTTGATAGTTGACACTTTGTTTAATTTGAAGAGAAAAATTTTCGCCCAGACTGGGACCCGGTGTCTAGATTGGGACTTGCCCCGGTAGCTCAGTTGGTAAGAGCATTGGTACAGTAAACCAAAGGTCCCGGGGATCTGGACAAAATTTTTCTCTTCAAATTAAATTTATCCTTCAATGAGATGTGTAGAATTAATAATAGAAACATCAACATCAGTTGACACTTAGTATTTGTCCAAAAAAGCGCTGGATGGAAAATTCCTCTTTGAGACTGTAACAGGCTGCATGGCCTAACATGGATGATGACACTTTTTTTATTAGTGGACTGATGAACATCCAAATCAAATCTTTTTTCCCTAGGAATCTCAAAATTTTGTATTTTTATGTAGATCCCCCCCCCCCTCCCAAAAAAAAAACTGTGATTCCTCTAGATTTTTCTAATTATTTCTTCAATTTTGCATTTACTTCAATTCTGTGCTGTCCTGCGCTGTAGCCAAGTGGTTAAGGTAACTTGCCCTGGCAAAGAGCTATGGTTCAGGTCTCCTTGGGGGAAGAAATTTTCTCGTGGAATTTCGGTCAATATGGGACTAGCGGCTCCAGATTGACAAAACTAGCTATATTGGCTGGGGGACCCAACATACTGACCGCATGTCACCCCTACACTGGCTGGCTGTGATTGACGTATGGGTGTGAGGCCAGCAGCAGGCTGGTAGGCCAAGAGCCTTCTAGACCTGTCGCACCATTGAGTTTGTTCAATTCTGTGCTTTTCTGACAAAATAATGAATTTTGAAATTTCCATGGACATAGATTTGATTTGATAGTTCATCAAGAGAGATGCCCAATTTCACTGCTATTGCTCGTTGGGTGACTGGATTGTTTCCTGTCACAAGGGCTTTAATCTTCCTGACCACCTCAGGGGTGCGGCTTGTAGCAGGCTTAGGGTGTGCTTGCTTTTTCCCCTTAATAATCAATCCCAAATGAGTTTTACCTTTTTTTTTGTTAAGAACTGAGTAAAACCCATTCCCGGATATATTGAAACCATGCTTCTTGCACATTTCGATGATAGCACTATAGCTGTAATTAGCGTCGGAAAGGGCTGTTACATATCCCTCCCAGAAAGGATCGATTTTCCTTGGCATACTAACGAGCAAATCAGATCCGAACACTGGCAGGTAGCACTCGAATGATTTGGTAGTTCATCAGTAATACCAACAGAGGGAGGAGTAGCAAAGGAATGCCAGCCATCAAATCTACAGTCAGACGCTAGTTGACAATGAGGAAAGTTCCTTGGAACTAGAACTGGAGAAGATACAAAATGTGAGGTGAGTTGTAAAATCAAGTTCTGTACTAATTGTTACGAACTCTATAATTTGGATATTGTATAGTGCGAAGTTTTTGTGTGCGGTATTTTTATTAAGCAAATTTTGATTAAATGGGGTTTTGCTGTAATATAGTGTTCCTGTAGACTGTTCAGTTTTACTCAGTAAATTGTCAGCTATTTAAAATCAGGCATGTTCACTTATTTATTTTTTAATGTAACACCTCTGCTCATAAGGTAGATCAACTCACAGACCATGCCCTTTCATTTATAAATTTGATATTTTATTTATATATTGTAACTTCTCTCTGATCTGTCCCTTTTTTTTTTGTTGTCCAAATTGATATATCATTTTGCTAGTAAAATGGTACAAAAAATACTCGACCCTTTCTGATTTGTCTGTGCAATTGATATGGGTAAATGTGAACTTAAAAAGTTTATAAACCATCACCAGTTGGTGGGAAGTGACTCTATGGGGTAATATTATCAGAGAATAAATTGGAAATATATTAAGTTATGTAGGTAGGAAATAACACTATGAGGTTTATTTTAATTTAGTTGAGTTGTTTCTTGACTCACCTCATACTTCTTAACTCCCTCGCGATCCGGATTTCATCACTTCAGTTGTGAATGTGAACAGCATTGAGAATGTCACAAATGAAGTGACGAAATCTGGATCGCGAGGGAATTAAGAAGTATGAGGTGAGTCAAGAAACAACTCAACTAAATTAAAATGGAAATATATTAATTAAACCTCGTAGTGATACAACTTATATTACACAATCAATAAAATTCCAAATCACCAAATTTAAAACTTCAAAGAGTCAATGCGTTTCAATATTGACACTATTATTATCGAGATTTAATATTGACTAAAGATAAATAACTGAAATGTTTAAACTAAAAATCAGATAAAATACTGACTGCGTCATATGACGTGATTAATTTTATATTACATGAGATATCATAAACTTAATCTTTTTCTCTTTTAATTAAGGAAAAGAGGATACTCACTTGAATGGACCCTTGTCATTATTCGTATTTTCTTTTGTTTTATAAATTTTAAACTTAGTTTAGAAATTATTGCAAGTTAGGATATTTTCTCTCATCTTATATTTGTGATTTTGTTGTAGATTGCAGTTGTGTCATTGTCAATGCTTCCTAACTTCCTTTATATTAAATAAAATTACTTACTTACTCACTGGCACTGTCGAACCTGTAGGTTCATGGCCACACGGACATAAGCTCTCCATACATCCCTATCCTGAGCTAACGCTTTCCAATCATTCCCTGTATAATCTATTTCCCTCAAATCATAGTTTATGTTGTTTTCCCCACCTTATTCTTGGTCTACCAACTGGGTGTTTTCTCTCTGGCTTTCCTACAAGAAGCTTCCATGCACGTCTTTCATTCCCCATACGCGCAACATGTCCTGCTCATCGCAGTCTATGAGACTTAACTGTTCTTATTATATCTGGCTTCCTATAAAAACCACGTAGTTCATTGTTATGTAGTCTTCTGCATTCACCTGTCTGTTCATCTCTCTTTGATCCAAAAATTTTCCTAAGAACTTTATTCTCAAAAACTCGCAATCTCCTTAAATAAAATTAGTTTAGAAATTTATAAAACAAAGATAATGTGAATAATGGCAAGGGCCCTATTCCAGTCACCACCCTCTCTTCCTTAATTAAAAAGGAAGAGGATTAAATTTATGATGTCACATGTAATTTGAAATTAATCACATCATGTGACACAGTCAATACTTTATCTGATTTTTATAGTTTACACATTTCACTTTGTTTGTCTTTAGTCAATATTAAGTTTTAAGAATGATGGCATCGCTATTGAAACGCATTGACTCTTTTTAACTTTTTAATTTGGGATTTTATTCGCTATGTGTAATACAATTTTATCACCAAGAAGATCTTATTTATTAAATACAATATATCATAGTTCTGTATGGAAATATGCTAATTTATCTCTCTTTAATCCCCACGGCCCGATATAGTGAAACTTTATTCATAATAACATAGAGTCACTTCTAAATCAAAAGAAATGATGGGATTTAAATTGTGCTATAAACCAATTGTGAATGTAATATGGAAACAACATGTACAGACTAACCATCTGTAAAGAATAGTAACACAACTAGAAGGAAAATTAAAGAGAGAAATTTGTGTCTGGTCCTGGAGTTGCCTAAATATCTCAATGGTAAAGCATCATCATGTAAAGCTGGAGGTCTTAGGTTTCAAATTCCATTCTACGCAGAAATTATCTTCTTTAGTTATGTTATTATTGCATACAGATGGGTTGTCTATGTACATTAGATTCCATTTAACTTTATTGGAAGTAACACTGTGAGGTTTTTATTGAATATTAAAAAAAAGCTTTTATCACCTCGCTCTATACTTTGCCTTCTTTTTAGATCAGTTTTAGAATAATAATTCAATGAGTCGTTTCGAAAATGGATCTACTATTTTTTTTGTGAAATTCAATTTTTCGTTATTCCATGTTTACGTATCTACTTCCATCGTTTCCGCATGAGAACAGATTAACTACACTATTCCTTTACCACTTTCTGACTTTATTCGTAGCAATTTCAGGTTCATTAATATTTAATTTTAGGAAGTGATATTTTGAGGTTATTTTAATTATATTATTTTCAGTCTGATCATCTTACCTCAATATTAATGTTGATTGTTCTGGGACATGTTTCAAAACAATTCTGTTTTATCGTCAGCTTGTCCAGACTGATTTGATTTATGTTGCATTATGTTGCACACCCTGGATGGAGCTGACATAAAACAGAATTGTTTTGAAACATGTCCAAGAACAAATCAACATTAATATTGAGGTAAGATGATCAGACTAAAAATAATATAATTCCGATTTGTTGCTTTATCATTGCAAGTTGATCAGTTTTTTCTCTCTCTATAAAATTTGATCAGCTGTATATGATCCCTTTTCAAAATGACTCATTGAATTATTCTAAAACCAGTCTAAAAAAGAAGACAAAAGCATAAGGTAAGGTTATATAAGTTTTTTTATATTTATAGTTTCTATATTATGGAATATATACACTTTATTTCATTAAATTTTCTCACCTGGACATATTTCAAAGACACAATAATTGCAATATAGTAGAGAATGAAGGTTAGTGGTCTCCAAAAGATATCCAGGTGAGACATGTATTTCCAATTCTTAACATTATGATCTTTTGTCTATGATTGAGTTGTATGTAAATTGAAAGAGAACTTTAATGTGTATAAAACCCATTTAAATACATCAAATTTAATCTAATTCTGGATGGATGAGAGACAAGTTATTATGTTTAATAAGTGTATGTATAAACATACACACACAAAATGGACAAATACTTCTGAAAAACATTCACCATGAAATTCTCTATAGAAAATTATTTCATTTTTCTTTATTTATGGTCTAAAGGCATCTTACCTTGATGTAGAGCTATAGAAAGAAGGCCAACTAATTCATTTATTACAAATTCATATGTCACGCTATGAAATATTTCATCAAATAAATTGAAATTGGTTTCTTACATCTCACTTCATATTAGCTCTTCCTTTCTCTTGGGACCAGTTTTGAGGAATTCACTGTCCATCAATCGAACGATGGAGACAAATCCTTTAAAACGGTCCAAGAGAGGGAGCTAATATGAGATGAGTGTAAGAGGAGATGAATTTTGAAATTCCCGGGGAGAGGGATTTGAAATGCAAGTTCTTTTGACCACCAAAAGAGTAGGAGTGGACATCCAGGGCTGACAACTTACAAATCAACAGTCTGGACAAGCTGAAGATGAAACCCTAGTGTGTTTGAAACATGTTCTAAAAGATTGTTTTTCATAGCAGACCCTGGGTTTCTTCACATCTTTGTGACATTCTCAATGCTGTGTCACGTTCAATAAAAAAATAAACAATATTAAAAAACCTCATAGTGTTATTTCCTATCTACATAACTTAATGTTCTAAAATAGCTCAACTTTTATGAGGTAAGATGTCATAGACTTGCCTTATTTATTTAAGTAAAGCCTGTTACATAGGAACTGTATAAACCAAGCAAATTCCTGAGCAAGTCAAATTTATGATCCAATTTTGTTGGGTTTACACAATATATCTTCTCTCTTGTTATTTAATTTGTATGTATCCAGTTATTTTGCAAGAAAAAACTCGGGGCCACTAAGAAAGTGCACATCCCTCACTCACATAACAAAAGAACTGGACTTTCCAATATCTTACATATATGGGTGTGAGCATATTTTTGGACCAAAGTTGGCTTCATTACATTTATTATTCCTTAAATAATGATATCAAACTTGCAATTCTTAAGCAAAACCACAGTTTCATATAATGAAGTTGGAAATGTTTTCATTATGAGGTTTTCTTAATGAGAATCAAATGAATTATGAATTCTTCTTACCTCATACATCTATGTTTTTAACACAGAAGTATGAGGTAAGAAGAATTCACAATTCATTTTATTCTTAAAACCACAGCTGTTTAGTCATTTGCCCAAACACCTGTATGTTGCCACAGTCTTTGTCCCAATTTCAAAATTAATTGTCTTAGAAAATTTTCAAAGATAGAAGAAAAAAGTAATTGATATTACTAGTGAATGGTAGATAACCAAAAGGAAGACCTAAGAGAATGGATAAATCAGGTAAAGGAGCGCATGGAAAAGAAAAGGGGTTACAATTGAGAAGATGTAAAATCAAGAACACTGAGGCTTGTATACAAAACTTTGTCCTCACGATGATGATAAAAAGAATTTTCTATAGAGAATCTCATGATGGTGATCTGAATATTTCTTCATTTTGTATTACAACTTCATAAGTGATGATCCAAAATGTAACGATGAAAAATAAAAATTCCTCAGCAAACATGGATCTAAATAATTTGAAGACGAAACTTTATTTTTCCTGAACTGGGATTTGAATCCTAGAGCTCTGGTTTTATGCATCAGTGCTCTGTCTTAGAGCTAACCAGGCTCAAATACAGAGTGCTGGTGCCTAAAACCAGAGGTCTCAAGTTGAAACCCTCTTCAGGCAAAAATTTTTCTCTTCAAATATTAGTTTGTGCTTTAGTGTGAGCAATAAATTTAAAATAAAAACATTGAAAATGGCTCTAGAAATTAACCAGTTACTCAGGGTTTTTTTTATTTTTTTGTATGGGGGAAGGGCCTTGATGAATACTAAATACTAATTTTCAAACTAGAGTGAATAGGCAGTTACTACACATATGTAAATAAATCAAAATCAATTTTATTTAACATTTTCCAATACTGTTATTTTAACACAGTTCCAATAATGGATCATATTATATGACATTGTGAAAAGAAAAATTAATGTCTGAACCAGGAATCGAACCGTGGACCTCTAGTTCTCCAGACTAGTGTGCAGCCCACTACACCATTCTAAAACTCTACACTTGTGAAACCAACCCAACTACTGGTGCATCTCATGAACACTTAATTTGCAGACCAATGTTTATTGGAGCTCTTGTACTCGATAAATTAAAAGTTAAAATGATAAAACTCATAATAAATTATACATTAATAAACCTCGTGCTTGAGATCTATCAACGCTTATAAAATTCATATTAAAGCACTATTGAGGTTATGTAATAAGATCTATCATCCTCAAATAAGTAAGATATACAATCAACTTATTAAATTAAAGTTATTACTATGATCAAAATAATAAAATAAATCCGTCGCTGTGGCATAGTCGGTAGAGTCCCTACCTTCCACTCTGGTGACTCGGGTTCGATTCCCGGCTGGGTAAGGGATTCTTAACCTTTTCACTGCTGAGATATTTCCAGCCTTTAAAACTCTCCTTGCTCAATGCAGGGAGAAATATGGAAAAAGTTTATTTAGGTTCCTAGGAGATGGCAGTATATGCCTGCTTAGTTGAAAGCAATGCAATACGTATTATGTAACTAGCAGGCGTTTGGAGTTGAGAATGGATATACACGCCCATAGCACGGCAAGCATTTTCTTTGCCAACGGATATACCCGTTCGTAGCAGTGTAAAGGTTAATCCAGCCTTGGGACTGGGTGTGTTTGTGTGTGTGTGTCGTGTCGTAAGTTGTACCCATTGGGTTTAATTCCTCAAAAAAAAATATACAATAATAATAATAAATAAATTAATATATAACTAAGCTATTGTAGTCAATGGTAAATAGAAAAATTTCTGTCTGAACCAAGAATCAAACCCCAAACCTTTTAGCTTTATTTTGCTGATGCTTTGATCACTTAGCTCTTTCAGGTTTCCTTTCCATCCACAAAATAAATAAATATCTATTTATATTAAATTGATGTTGGGAAGTAAATATTATGAGGTATAATCATTGAAATTCATTGGAGAACATTTTTATAAATTCATCTAAAAAATTTTGTGTTTTTCATGAAACGACAGTTTCAAACGTAATCAAGTCCATCTTCAGCCAGAACTCCCGACTCTATTTAATAGTTATTAAATGTTTATTAATTAAATTCTGTGTATATTGTGAAAGCTGGTTCACTCCATTGGATGTGTCCGTCGCCGTGGTGTAGTCGGTAGAGTCCCTACCTTCCACTTCGGCGACCCAGGTTCGATTCCTGGCGGGGTAGATTTTAAATCTCCACCTTGGGACTGGGTGTGTGTGTCCTGTCCTTGTCTCTATGTGAGAATTAAAGAAAGTTAACAAACAGGAAAACAAAAAAAAGGCAAAACAATAAGGAAAACCAGTATAAACAAAAGAAAAAAAAAATGTGGGGTCAAGAGATTTAAAAGGAGAATTTGTGCTTGGATGGGAAGGAAACCTGAATTAGCTCAGTGATCAGAGCATCAGTATGGAAAGCTGGAGGTTTAATTTCTGGTTCAGGCAGATATTTTTCTCCTCATCATTGATTAGGTAAGATTTTTTGGAACATGTTTCATCTTTAGCTTTTCAGTTGATACTGACGTTAATTCTGTGTAGAATTGGTAACACGTAATTGATTATATTGAATTGGTGACCTATTTATATGTTTGGCAACTACAAAATTAACATCCTCGAAGAAATCAAAATCCTAAAAGAAACCAGAAAAAACCTCAACAAGAACATTCCCAACGACTTGAACCCTTTAAATGAAATCTTAGCTTACAACAATCAGTACCAATCGAAAAGCTGATATAGAACATGTTCCAAAAGGCCTACATGGTGTTTTATAGAAATCTTACCTAGTTAAGGACAGCTGAGATCTTAGGTACGAGTTCTATTATTTTAAATTTACATAGTAACTTCAACAGTGTTTCATAATGAATTTTAAAAGCATTAAATTAATCTATAATGGATAAAATGTTTATACATCTCACGTCATAAAGTTCTATGTTTTCACAGTACTGGTTTCAAAGGCCTTTCTTCATATTCAGTCAAACTCCAACTGATGAATTTTGCCATCATCTTCCAAAATTTTGTCCAAGCAAAATTTAATCTCCAAGTTCATAAAATCAGCACCAGATGGCAGTTTGGAAGATAGTGGTAGCGGCAAAATTTCAACAGTTGGAGTTTGACTGAAGATGAAGGCAAAGGCCTTTGAAACCGATGTCGTGAAAACATGGAACTTTGAGGTGAGATGTAAAAACATTTATCCAACTCAATTATAGATTGAAAATTACCTCATAGGGTTACTTCCCACTGTAATTTTGATTAAAAGAATTGAATTGTCACTTTTTTCTTGGAATTAGTACGTATAGTACATGAGATCTTCCTTTATGATCGATGTCTGCTCCTAGTTGGTATGAAGATCACAGTGTTGCAAAATATCCTCTCACTTACTGTCAGTCTACATCCAAATTGTCTTTTTCATTCTCGGTAATATTTTAATACAAGTAAATTCTGTGGCTGCATGCCAAGTAAAGTAGTCTGGGTGGAAAGGCCCTGCGGCTAGCCAAATTAATGACAAGCGGTGAGCAATTCCTTTTGGTTCTCCAGGATGTCCTAGAAAGGAGAACGGTTCCTGCTTAAGCATTAGCCCCGGTGTGATTTAGAGTATGATTAAGTACCGATATGATAATAAATAATGACGAATAACCAGGATTCTAACCTGCATGGTAGCGACGGTGTGCTCCGACTTGTGTATGATTTCGTAATTTTTAAATATGGCGCTTGTGGCCGTCAGCCGATCAGAGGCTGGTGATTTTTTAATGTGTGATTTTTGTATTAATTTGTTAGGATATCGTGATCGAATGATATCCATGGTGTTCTAATGATTGTTTTAAGCTAATACTGAGATATTGTTAGTTTAGTTTAATTTAATATTATTATTATTATTATCGCGAATTATGTGTTAGCCATTCGCGTGGCTGTCTGGGGATGCCACGCCCCTTTTTTGAAAATGTGTTATTTTGTTCGATTCGAAATATATAACAAGAACCTGATGATTTTTCAAAAAAATTGCATTCTTACCGTGAAAGAATCTGACGTGGTTCTCCATTAACTCACAACAAATTTAGAACTGTAGGTGATTCACAATCCACCAACAGATGGATCTTGTATAATGTCTGGCTGATTCGATATGAATTTTGCCATCTGACCATGCAAGAATTACCTTTATCTCAATATGGCTTATTTGTAACATATCAGGTACTTTCTTGCATGCATCCACGGACTCTCAGAATTTATATGTAATTGCTGTTACAATTAATATGAAGTCCCGGTTCAAGCATTAATTTTTCTTTTCAAAATATTATTGTCAAGTATAGGAAAGTATTAATATTTAAATACAACATAAAACAATGAAAGTCCCTGTTTTACATGTGCTATGTATCCTCGAAATTGTATGTAAATATGGATTGTAATTGGTCAGTAGTAAGACAAGCCCCTTTAACCTTTTCACTGCTGAGATATTTTCCAGCCTTTAAAACCCTCCTTGCTCAATGCAGGGAGAAATATGGAAAAAGTTTATTTAGGTTCCTAAGAGATGGCAGTATATGCCTGCTTAGTTTGAAAGCAATGCAATACGTATTATATAACTAGCAGGCGTTTGAAGTTGAGAATGGATATACACACCCATAGCACGGCAAGCATTTTCTTTGCCAATGCATATACCCGTTCGTAGCCGTGTAAAGGTTAATATGCACAATTGCCCACATGCTGTCAATCATTTTCTAAGATCTTATGCACTTTAGTATTCAGCAAGCCCCACCAGAAAAAAAAATGGTTTTATCTGTATTTAGTGGATGAGGGATTAGGTTGAAAAACTTGACAAACCACAAAACGTTTTTATTGAGATTTAAGTCTGATATTGTGTCATAAATCTATTTTGCAATTTTTCTTTCGTAACTAGTCAGAAATAAATTTATTTTTAATTGTAATATTGTCAAGTTTTTCCCCACATTCTTCATATTTAAGTAGATTGATAAAAGTAAAAAGATGAATTTGGAGATCCATTCAACTTTTATAGGAAAAACCACTATGAGGTTTAATTTAAGAATTCAATTAAAATGATTTATTAATAGTGAGTGGAGAACATATTTTTAACAACTCACCTCATATGTTTTCAAATTTCTTTGGTACCGGCAGTTTCAGACAATATCTTGTCCCTCTTCAGTCATGGCTTCCATGATCTTGTCTGAAACCGCCGGTATCGAAGAAATTTGAAAATATATGAGGTGAGTTGTTATATATGTTCTCCACTCACTATTAATGATATAACCTCATAATGTTTACTTCCCAATATTAATTTAAATATACAATTATTTATACCTCACATCATATCCAGTCTTCTAATTAAACCGTTTTCAAAACCTAGGTGCCTTCATCTTCAGTAATATCTTGACTGAGTCATAACATCAGTCGAGATATTACTGAAGATTAAAATAGCTAGGTTTTGAAACTGGGATAATTAGAAGACTGGATATGATGTGAGGTATAAATAATTTTAATATAAATCTTGCAGACCCATGCTTACTGGAACATTTTTGCTTTTTATCCTGGTATTATGGATTATCACTTTCAAAACAACCTGTATGTGTTGGACATGCCTGGCATAAAATACTGTTTTATATAGCTGAATAGTCTACAGGCAAAGAAAAATTTATGTGATTCTTGTAGAGTATTTGTTGTTTCAATAAGATCAATTTTGTGGTCGCAATCCGTTGTCAGTAGATAAATCAGTTTTTTTAATATAAATATTTGTAGTATATATACATAATATAGAAATATCAATTATACTAAAGAAAGGAATATTTCTGATGAAATTGACATATAAATGGCATGTTTTTTTATTTGAAATCAGTGCTTATAAGTCAATACATGATATCATTTTCATCATCTTCAACTAAGAAAGCAATGAATTTTTTTATATATAAACGTATACGAGTATTTCCCAGAGTTTCATCGAGTAAAGAAAATAATTATTTTAAACTTAAGAACAACAACATCATCACAGTTCATGTTGGCGGGTTAGCATTTGAATTTTCTCCTTGGAGGTGCTGCATGTCTAGTTGACTTTGTGCTATGTCAGCAAGTGCAGCCTGTATCTGTTCCAAGAGAGCTTCTCCACGCCTCACTACTTCCTCTAACCTCTCTCCTGCTTCTTTGTTGTCCTGCTCTAAACGCCTCAAACTTGTAACCTGAAAACAATTCATGAAAAGCACAACTATCAATTGAAGAGTGTCACTATAGCCCAATGTTGAGCAAAAGCCTATCCTTCATTAGGACTAAGTTAATTTAATTACCTTGATGGTCCATAGATGTCATGACTAGCATGCAGTCAACATACCAACTCAATGAGACATACCAACCCAATGAAACATCTAGTGGCAATTAATGTATTAATATGATGTTGAGATTGGTAAATTTCGCTTAGAGGCCTTTTTTATTCAGGTTTAAGGATCTTTAGTGAGTCTGGAAATCTTCAGAGTCGGAATTCATAGCTTAAAGTTCCTCCTGGAGGATTTGCTCCTTGGATTTTTTCATCCTAAAAAAAAATCCGTCGACCCCAGCTGGGTTTGAACATGCAATCCTTGGGACCAGGGGCAAGGAGCATAACCACTAGTCCACAGCAGCCATCTCATAGCTATAGTCCCTTGTACCTAACTTCAGTCATCATTGTCGTGTTCCCACACTTGTGGATCATCTAACAACTCTCCAATTGGTTCCGTCTTCCCAGAATTTTTCTCTTTCAATCTCCATTCTTTCAAATCCTTCCTCACCTCTGGTTTCATATTTTACAGATTCAACCTAGCTTGAGATGATGTTTTTAGGTCTTGTAGTTAGTTGGCCACAGTGGACTAGTGGTTCTGTTCCTTGCCTCTAGTCCCGAGAGTCGTGGGTTCAAATGCAGCCAGGGTCAATGGATTTTTTTTTAGGATGGTAAAATCCAAGGATCAAGTCCTCCAAGAGGAACTTAAGCCATGTGGTCCCCCCGAGTCTGAAGATTTTCAGGCTCATAAAATATCCTTAAGCCTGAATAAAGAAGCCTCTAAGCAAAATTCACTGACCTCCTTCATCCTAGTAATACCTTAATTGCCTACTAGATGTGTCATTGGATCAGTATGTTGAATACATACTATTCGTGGCATCTTCAGGGAAATGAGAGTAACTAAATTAACTAGGTTCCATGTTGTAGATTTACAGCAGATGGAAGGAAGAATTTCAGCCTGTGTATGGGACTATTGCCTACCAGCATTAAAAAAATTAGGTATTTACTGCAGACTGAGAAAACCAGTTCTAACAGCTAGGGAACTATACATGCTGGCCACATGTCATTCCTATACTCCCACCTCTATTACCGACACATGTGGATGTGATATCAGCAAACCAGCTGTTAGGCTTACGGTCTTCTAGGTTGCACCACAGGAAGCAAACTATGAACAAATTGTTTGGTCTTTTTGTTTCCAACTTTGAATTGCAATACTAAAGACCTGAGCTGTTAAAAGTGTCATTAGATAAATGACGACTTCATGTGTCTTTCCTAGTAAAGCCTTCCTATTTCTCATTTTCCATCTTCCTTTCAAACCTTTTTCTTTGAAATTTATATAATTTGACATTATATGTGACCAGAACATTCTCTATGGAGTTTTTAACTTTTAATTAATTTCTTATTCTATTCTGCCTTGTTTTATCTTTCATATTTTTAAAGCATTTCTCTCTCCACCTTACAATCTACTTCAGTTTTAAAGACGGCAGAAAAATACAGATTAAGTTCTATAATTGCAAACAATATGGATCTCAATCAACATGACTACGCCCTGCTGTCTACACCATATGGTACATACATCTCTGAATTATTATGCAGTACAACTTCTGGTGTACACCCAGCCTTATGGGCTAGTGGTCAGTATTTCTGACTACAGTTCATGAGGTCCCATGTTCAATTCCTAGTCAAACCATAAGTCCGTGGTCTGGGATTTAGGTTAAGAACTCTTCTGGCGGTTCATTTATCACTCATCATATCATCGGGAGTCCACTGCTGTGGTCTCGAGGTAGCATGCTGCCTTGTCATGAAGCAGGCCTGGGTTCGATTCCTAGTCAGGACAAGCTCCTGGGTGAGGTTTTTTCAGGGTTTTTCCTCACCTGTAAGACAAATGTCAGGAAGCTTAAAACGGTCTCCAAAAATCATCCGGCCATCATCATCATCATCCTTCACCGGTGTGGAAAGCAACGGGAAGCTACCACACCTATAATTCCCTAGTAAAGCTGCAAAGCATAGCATGAAATGGTATGATAGCAGTGAAAGACCTGCCCTCGGGCAGAATTACTAAGAATGAATATCATCGGGGTAATGTAACTTCATCATACATGTGCCCCTACGTAAGAAATGGATTACAATTCTGCCAATGCAAGGGGAGAAAGCCAGAAATGTCATAAAAGGAAACCTGGTGGCATTGGACAAAAAAAAAAAGCTTCTGGTATACATGTCTGCTCTACTAGCTGAGGTAACATGCCTGCTTCCTGACTAGAAGGCTTGGGTTCAATACCTGTGAGGACTGGATATTTTAATTGTAAAAATTTTCAATCTTGGAGCTTGGAGGGGGGATGGTGAAGTACTGTTTTTAATAACTAGATTGTGCACCAAATGCCTTGGATTAAATCCCAAACCTCTCTGCAGTACATTATGTTATGAAGGCATAAGGTGTTATTAAATTAATATTCTTCTTTTCTTCTTCTTCCTTCCAAGTATTAGGCCAAGGCCTGTTACGATCCTATAGAAAATTAATATTAGAAGCTAAATTGATTTAAAAAAGTAAATTAATGTACGCAAAAACGTCTTTGGATGCAACTTTCTCAGCAGAGAACGACTTTTACGGTCTAATGCATTCATAGATATGACCCTTAATCTCTTATGAATACTTTTTCATTCATCTAGAAAGTCGTAAATATATATAATTTTTTAAGATTTCAAACATTTTTGTGATGTCACACAACAAATGAAGAGTACGGGGGAAAGAAAACAGGTAAATCACTTTTTCCTTGAAACCTAGAAAATTTACTTTTAGTTGTACAGCATACATATTTCCTTACCTGTATGCCAAATTTGGAGGTAAATAAACTCATAACTAAACTATCTTTTACTGTTCCATGCTTCTAAATTATAGTGTTTTCCATGGAGAATCTATGACACCTTACACTCCATTTCTACAAAAAAAAGTGACATACTGGGTTCTTTACCTGTACCCTTCAAATGTATTTTCATATCGAATGACAAACATTTTTTTTTTACCTGGTTATCTGTTGATGTATCCTCATTCGGAAGAGATTCGATAAGAACATCTATATCTTTAGCACATCTCGTTATGAGTGTAGCAAACAGGTGAGCATAATCTGAAACATAAACAAGATAGCACAGCTAAGAATTAAATAGCAGGCAGAACAGAAATGATGATTCAACTTTTTATTCATAAATAGTAAATATCGTCCACCGCTGTGGTCTCGAGGTAGCATGCTGCCTTGTCATGCAGTGGGCCTGGGTTCGATCCCTGATCGGGGCAGTTTTTCTGGGTGAGGTTTTTCCTCACCTGTAAGACCAATGTCAGGAAAACATTAAGGCCCAACCGGTCCCTGAAATCATATGGCCATCATCATCATCCTTCGCCGGTGTAGAAGCAACGGGAAGCTACCACACCTAGTAAAGCTGCAAGCATAACATAAAAATGCTATGATTGCAGTGAAGGACCTGCCTTGGGCAGAATTACTATGGATGGATACTAAATATACTCAACTCAGGGTCTGGTCGAGGAATGAGATGAAGTCCCTATATTTATAGAGGTCTTTGAGCTACGAGGATGCCAGCCTACCACTCCTGATGCACCGTAAAAGAGGTGAATGGATGAGATGAGACTGGAGAAATGGTGGAATGAAATTTGTGGCAGGGGAAAACCAGAGGAAAACCTGCCCAAGCTCCGTTTTATCCATCGCAAAATCCACTTAGAGTAACCAAGACTCGATCTCGGGACCCTAGCGATGAGAGGTGAGCATCTAACCGCTTGCACCCTGGAGCCACCATAGCTTTTTATTTTTATATCACTAAAATTCTTACATTTCCTAAAAAAAATTTGACTTCTATGCCACCAGTGAATATTCAATCGGAGGAAAAGTGACTGCTAGTGTCATGTTGGTTAATATGATAATACATGGTGACATTAAATGTTTCTTACCTCTCCTCATATAAATTTTCTAAGTAGATTTCGAGACAACAAAGGTCTAATCTTCTGCACCTTCTTGGCGACTGATGTTATGTCGATCAGAAGAAACTCTTCTTCTTCCGATCGACATAACATCAGTCGCCAAGAAGGTGCTAAAGATGAGACTTTTGTTGTCTCGAAATCGCAATCTACTTAGAAAATTTATATGAGGAGAGACAGGAAACATTTGATTTTATTTTTATCATAAATTAAACCTCATAGTGATTAATTCCTATAAAAGTTAAATAAAAATGATAATACATGTTCCTGCTAGAGCCAACTGCCAATATGTTTGCTCACATATAAGGGAATTCTATCCCAAGAGTCCACCTACATTAGTGGGCAAGTTAAGATTAAAAATGGGCTAGTTAGTGTTATATTTGAAGAGAAAAAATGTTTTTTTTTTTTCGCCTAGACCGAGACCAAACCTGGGACCCTTGGCTTTCCAGGCCAAGTGCTCTACCAACTGAGCTACCCGAGGCGAGCTGCGATCTAGATGCAAATTTTTCTTTATATACGTTTGTAATTCTCTCATGCCAAATGCTTGAAACTGAAAAGCTTCTATCTTTGCAAATGGCGGCTTCTTAGTTAAGAAGACATTTATTGGGAATTTAAACACTACTTTGTAAAGCCAGTAGGGCTTCTATTCACGATTTTATTATTAGTTTAACACTACTCACTGAAGGATAAATTATATTTGAAGAGAAAAATTTTCGGTTTCAAGCATTTGGCACGAGGGAATTACAAACGTATATAAGAGAAAAATTTGCATCTAGATCGCAACTTGCCTCGGTAGCTCAGTTGGTAGAGCACTTGGCCCGGAAAAGCCAGGGGTTTGGGTCTCGGTCTAGGTGAAAATATGTTCTCTTCAAATATAATTTTTCCTTCAGTGTGAAGTGTTAAATTAATAATAAAATCGTCAGCAGTTAGTTTAGGCAAGTTAGGGTGAGAAAATGATGTATTGCATATGCAGATGACATATTGGTAACAGCAAGGATCATACCAACACTAATAGAAATTTTCCAGTTGCTGTAAGAAAAATCAGTTGAATATGGGTTAATAATAAATAATTCCAAACCAAAATACTTAAAATGTACAACAAGAATGATGAAAAAAATAAGTCATCTGAACATCAATGATACAAATATAGAAAAAGTAAAATCATATAAATATCTTGGTTCAAACTGTAAATGGAAAAAAACTATATAGAGGAAGAAATTGGTGAAAGAATTTCTTTGGGTAATAAAGCTTACTATGCAAATAGAATACTATTCAAAAGTAAACTTGTCTCCAGATTAACTAAAGTTAAACTGTATGATACAGTAATAAGACCGATTGTAATTTATGGCTGTGAAACATGGGTACTGAAGGAGTCTGATAAAAAAAACCTCAGGATTTTTAAGCCCTAAAAATTCATCAACCCGAGCAAGGTTTGAACCCATCATTTTCAATTCCATGATAAAATAACTGGCACAGTATGGGATTACCTTCCTGTTGTTGCTGTTGTGGTGTCTGTGATCCACTGCGATCAAATCCAGGGAAACTTACTGGGCGGGGCATGTTGCTGTAAAATTCCTATGGCTATTGCAGAAGTGATCAGCTTGCTGAAACAAATAAGAATATTGGATAAAGTTCCCATTAAGCGCAGTGAGATATTTTTCTAAGTCCCATGCAGACACGACTCGCATGCGCCAACAAATGTAAAGCAGTTTACACTAATGAATGATGCAATGCAGCCAACATATACACAATATTTAACGAACCTAAAAACTAACCTAATGCAATTTAAATACTCTAATCTGTGAAAGACCAACCTAAAAGCTAACCTAACACAATTTTTAAGCACTCTAACGTGTGAAAGAATGCAATGTCTAAAAATAAATAGTAAGTTTTGAAATTCTGAAGTACATACTCAATGTTGGCTGCGCTGGAACATGTTTTTTCTTGTATAGAATATTTGTTAAAATCAATATGGCTGCCATATATTCATGTTATGTATGTAGTTACATATCATAGAAAAAATGTAAAAATTATTGTAAATGGTGGGAAATAATTTGAAAATAAAAGCTTGTTGGCGCATGTGCTTGGTGTTTGCCTGGGACTTACAAAAATTTATACTGCGCTTAATAGAAACTTCAGCCAGAATATTTATAGCCCTATTTCTTTCTTTAACCAGATAAACCCATACCTACCTTTTGTTTACCTTTAGCCTTAGATTCAAACTAAAAATTAAAAAGAAATGGATGTATTTTGGTGTGCAAAATTGTTTTAACATGAATGCAAAAATTATATAACGGAAAACTGCACTTAAACTTACATGAAATATTTTCAAAGTTCTATAGAACAACGGTGTGCATGCGCCAGAGTTTATAGAGCCAGCGATAACCCACCATCGATTATCATCCTCAATTACTATCGATATCATACTAAAGTTAAAAAATCTTGTGCTACATGGCAGCATGTCGCTATGAAATTTAAATGACCAATCTTTGGAATAAATCCCCAAATCTATGTTAAAAAAATATATTAATACTATTAAAATTACCAAATGTTATTAGAGATGGGTGTACACTTACTTATATTCCTAATGCTGATCCAACCAGCAATAGAAAAATCATAGACTAAGTAATATACTCTGTGGAGAAAATAGCAGTTAGCATCACTATATTGTCTAATAATGTTATAAAAATTGTTTGAAAAAGTTTAAAATATTAAAAAAATGTTAGTAAATACAGAAGAAGAGCTATAGTTTACAACAATAAACTGAAAAATCAAGCATAAGTAGAAGTGTGCAGTTGAGCCTGTATAACTACTGAGGATTGTAGCAAACAAAAAAAGAAGCAATATTAACTGTAGGGAAAGTCCTAATCTAACTATGAATTTTGAGTAAAGCAGGATTGCAAATTTAAAGATTAAAAAAATAAATCAAACGTGAAATTGATAGGAAGTATCATTATATGGTATTTAATCAAAGAAATTGATTGAGTTATTTATACCTCACCTCATATTTGATCTCTCCTGAACTTATTTTGGTTCTTACCCCATCATCAGTCAAAACCGATTATTCAGATATTCAAATATTCCACCTGGTGGAATTTCTCAACTTGCATTAAGGTGGCAACATGAGATATTATCAAGAACAATTGGCAATAATTGATAAAAACTTCTAGATCATTTCAACATGCACTACAAAAGCTCAATAACTAAATCAGAGATGAGGAAAATAGAAACAGCAGAAATAAAGATGTTTCAATCGTTAGTGGGGATTGCGTATAAAAAGATGGACTTAACCAATATAGGCTCAACTGCACTTCTACTAGTGCTTAATTTTCAGTTATATTGTTGTAAACTATAGCTTCTTCTGTATTTACTAACATTATTTAATATTTTAAACTTTTTCAAACAATTTTTATAACATTATTAGACAATTATATTATTTTTAGTCTGGACATCTTACCTCAATATTAATGTTGATTTGTTCTTGACATTTTAACACTCATTCTATCTATCAGCTTTCTCAGACGATAAAACAGAATTGTTTTGAAAAATGTTCAAGAACAAATCAACATTATATTGAGGTAAGATGTCCAGACTAAAAATAATATAATTAAAATAACCTCAAAAATATAACTTCCTAAAATTAAATATTATTAGAAATTTTGAATATTTATTTAAATATGCAAATCACAATATTATGACACGTTAGACAATATTGTGATGCTAACTATTTTCTCCACAGAGTATATTACTTAGTCTATGATTTTTCCATCGCTGGTTGGATCAGCATTAGGGAGTTATAAGTGTACACCCATTTTTAATAAACGTTTGGTAATTTTAATAGTATTAATATTTTTTTAACATAGATTTGGGGATTTATTGCAAATATTGGTCATTTAAATTTCATAACAACCAATAGTAGTCGAGGATGATAATCAATATGTGGTTCGATGGTGGGTTATCGCTGGCTCTATAAAACTCTGGTGCATGCACACTGTTGTTCTATAGGACTTCGAAAATATTTCACACTAGTTTAAGTGCAGTTTTTCCTCAAATGTGTATAAATTACACAGGGAAGTAAGGTTCGAGTTTTCAAATATTTTTTTTTAAATTAACAATGGTTTAAAGTAAGGAACTGCACTATCATCTCTGCTATTCAATTTTTTTACTAAAGCAAGGAATTAAAAAAACCGACCCAAATCATTAATTGAGACCTGCACAGATTCATAACAACTGTAAAAGTGAAGTGAACTAGTTAACTCTATGCACAAATGTGCGCATTTTCGTTTAATAATGAATAACAGCTGTTGGTATATGATAATTATTTAGGTTATAAGACAATAGTCAGGTAATACTAAAAGTGAACACATTACATTATATAATGTTAAGAAACTGGGGCTGGAAGTCAATACAATAAAACTACGGGTGTTGTATACTAAACTACTAACTATATAGTCACATGTAGAAATATATTAAATGGGAAAGGGTTCTATCAAGATATGAGGGAAAATGTGAAGTTTGATAATTCAAATGCTTAGGACCAAAAATTATAATCAGGAATAAGACCATATTATATATTTTTTTGCATCTATGCACAAAGTAATGTAAGTTCAATTCTGAAAACAAATGATAGTATGCTCCATTGAAACTTTTCCATCCCAATTTCTCTAAAAAAAAGTAGTAAACTATATAATAAGAAAAGGAGATTCTTCCCATTATACTATTATTCAGAACATGGTCTCTTAAGAGAGAAGTGAATTTCAAAATAAAGTACTGGTTCAAGTTAGCAAAAATTAGGACCAGAGAGAGGCAGTTGAATACAGAACAGCTATTGGTGACATTTATGGAAAACAAATATAAAACAGTTAAGTCTCGTAGATTGGATAGGAAATGAAAGAGAGAAAAAGTAGTCAATAGTGCAAGAATGAGTTTGGAGAATAACATTAACCACGAGGAACGGAACGATGGAGAGCTTATGTTTGTACGGCCATGAACTTACGTGTTTAATAGTGCCAGTGAATTGGTTATAGTAATTGGTCCAACAAAATTTAAAACCGAAGATATAAATCATTAATTTGGTAACGAAAAAAACATATAACCATTATAACCTACTGTATTTATTGTGTCTTGTAGTTGGGTCAATCTATCAGCCATTTCTTTTATTTGTAACAATCGGTCACAAGTATTTTGTTTTCGAAAATCTGCGTCCATTAGTGCAATATTGCTCTAACCATAGAGAACCGACTCTTTAAAGAGAATGAGATTTGTTTACCTCATTACCAAAATGAGGGATGAATCAGTGGTACCAACATGAACCAAATAACAATCACACCAATGTGATTACCAGCGTTCTCTATGATAACCAGCGATATCCCGTTAAGCAGTGATGCCTACACACAGAGATAATCCACAGATAACTTCGTTCTCTATGGTTTATCACTGACCTAGATCGTGGGTCTTCTCTGGCCTAGATTCATTGGCAAGAAGAACTAACATATTACAGCTTTCTGTATTATCTATATATACATCGCCATCTCTTGGGGTTACTGAAAAGTAATATATAATGGCCTCGGTAGCTCAGTCGTTATTTTCGGTGTTTCTTCTATCTTTTTAAAAATTATTTCTTTTAGCCCAATACTTCTATTATGCTTTGATTGGCTCTAAGAGAAATGTAAAACATGCTAACCCCCCTATCATTAAGCTCTCGCTCTCTCTCTCTCTCTCTCTCTCTCTCTCTCTCTATATATATATATATATATATATATATATATAAATCTTTATTATAATTAAAATTTTGCAAAATTCCAGGAATTTAACTTTTGGAAATGATTATATCAAACGATTACAATGTAGATAAAGACATTAAAAATAGTACCTTTGTTGCTAATAGATGCCATCATGGGGTTTAAAAGCATTTAAAATCGTGTGAATATGTACATCAAACAAACCTTGAGAATAAAGTTCTTAGAAAATGTTTGAACCAAGAGAGATGAACAGACAGGTGAATGAAGACTACATAACAATGAACTACATGGTCTTTATAGGAAGCCAGATATAATAAGAACAGTTTAAGTCTTGTAGACTGTGATGGGCAGGACATGTGGCATGCATGGAAGCTTCTGTAGGAAAACCAGAGGAAAAACGCCTAAATTGGTGACCAAGAATGAGGTGGAAGAATAACATTAACTATGTTATTAACTTAGGCTTTCATGGCCGAGTTGCTAAGATGATCTTGAAGAATATTTCTAGGCTGTAGGCCATGTTCTCAAGGCTTGAAGTTCCCCGACATTTTGCCAGAGCTTGCGTCTGGCATCCTCAAGGGTTGTCTTGAGAATGCCAGACGCAGTCTCTGGTGAAATGTCGGGGGACTTCAAGCCTCGAGACCATGGCCTTACAGCCTAGAAATCTTCTTCAAGATCATCTTAACATTAACTATGATTTGAGGGAAGTAGATTATACAGGGAATGATTGGAAAGCATTAGCTCAGGATAAGGGATGTATGGACAGCTTATGTCCGCAATGGCCATGAACCTATGGGTTCGATAGTGCCAGTGAGTAAATAAGTAATAGAAAATTGAAAGAAACCGTATGATACTGGCTTTATAATGTAATATAAAATTTCCAAATAAATGTCTTAATGAAGAAGCCACCATTTGCAACATAGAAGCAAAGATTTCATAGCAGGGGGCTGAACAGCATATATAAGAGAAAAATTTGCGTTTAGATTGGAACTTGCTCAGGTTGCTCAGTCGGTAGAGTATTGGCCTAGAAAGCCAAAGGTCCTTTAAATATGATTTATCCATCATTGAGATGTATAAAATGAATAATAAAACATATTTTTGATTATTAAATTTTTGCCTTCACCATCATCTTCTAAACTGCCATCTAGTGTTGATTTGATGAGCTTTGAGATTCTTGCTCACCAGGAATTTCAAAATTCATAGATCTAAATTTATTCTTTCGAATGTATACCTTTTTTCCTAAACTGTTAATTCCAAGGACTTCGCCATGTATTTCAAAAGTTTTTTTTTTTAATTTTATGATTCTCTAGCAAACTATGATCTGCAATTGGTTGATTTGTCAATTTCACCATTTTTAATACCGGATTTTCTAAAGTGTACTTTTGCACCAAGTGTCCAAATTCCTTTTTTGTTTTTCCTATATATACTTTATTGCAGTTTCGATAAGTTTCAGATTTTTTACTATCTGGAATATTAACTTTTTATTAGTTTGTTAGAAGATTACTCAGGCTAAATTTATTTATCGGTTCTAAATGTGATATTGAATTTCTTGAATTTTTTTTTTAAATTTGTATGTTTCAGGACTGATTTTAATTTTATTAATTTGAAAGTCTCATTATGTTAATTTCCATCATAATTTCTTTATGAGATAAAGTCTGAATTATTGAAATTAAAAAGTTGTAATATGTACTAATATTTTCTACAACAGTAGTTGTAATTTCTGACTATAAGCAATAATTCTTATAAAAAAATGAAACATTCAAGTACCTGGTTATTGTTAACAAATCAAAACAATACACTTAGAGAATTTTAATATTGGCTTAAAGCAGGAAATTTCAGTAATTTCTTAGTATATGCCGCTGAACTATTCCTGCATTCTTATAAGGAAGCTGTCAACCATTGCATCCCGAAACCTACCTTGAAAATTTTTCCCAGAGAAGCGTTATGATGTACCAAGACCATATTGAAAAAATTATCTGCCATTTTAAACTGCAAGATATAGAAATCGAAGCCAGAGTCCAGCAATGCCAACCCCACTGTACGAAGCAGATGATCTCCCTGCATGAGTAAGAGTCAGAGTGAAGTGAGGGGGGACATGGCACAGTTGGCCAGTAGTAGGGTTATCCAATCTACCAATTTGGGTATTATATTACTTCCCTATAGTTTAAATGAGAAATTTGTTGTTAGATTTTAGTGGCCTTGGCAGTAAAAAGTGGCTGATAATTTTCTGGAAGAAATTCAAGGTAGATTTCGGCATGCAATTTTTAATAGTTCCCTTGTTAGTTCACTGTATTAAATGAAATCTATGGGAAGGCTCTTTTTATGAAGTCTTGATATTTCCAAAATGAATTGATGAATCTTCATACATTGATATTTCCAAAATAAATGCTTCACTTCACAAATAAATAAGGTGAATCCAGAATTATCTTAGTTGGCAGCGTTGGACTACTGGTTATGCTCCTAGCCTCTTGTCCTGAGGATCGTGCATTCAAACCTGGCCAGGGTCAATAGATTTTTTTTAGGATGGAAAAATCCAAGGAGCAAGTCTTCCAGGACGGTTTTTAAGCCATGGGTCCCAAGTCTGAAAATTTTCAGGCTTGTAAAAGACCCTTAAGCCTGAATAAAAAAAAGCCTCTAAGATAAATATTTACCATCCTCAATATCCTAGTAATACTTATGTTGCCTGTTAGATGTTGCATTGTGTCGGTGTATTGACCATATGCCATTCATGACATATATGGGCAAATAGAGTAACTAAATAAAATTAACTTGGGTCTAGTGGTTTCCTGACAAGGGAGAGGCTATATCTCAACATTGGGCTATGCTATTATAGATTGTAATTTTCTTACCTCACAATATTGTTGTGTTCTATTTGAACATGTTTTGATATTTGAAGAGAAAAATTTTTGCCTAGACCGAGACTCGAACCTGGGACCTTTGGCTTTCCAGGCCAAGTGCTCTACCAACTGAGCTACTGAGGTTGAGTTGCGATCTAGATGCAAATTTTTCTCTTATGTACATTGTAATTCCCTCGGCCCAAATGCTTGAAACCATAGCTTCTATCTTTGCAAATGGCAGCTTCTTAGTTAAGAAGACATTTATTGGAAATTTACACTACTTCATAAAGCCAGTAGGGCTTCTATTGACGATTTTATTATTAATTTAACACTTCTCACTGAAGGATAAATTATATTTGAAGAGAAAAATGTTCGCCTAGACCGAGACTCGAACCCGGGACCCTTGGCTTTCCAGGCCAAGTGCTCTACCAACTGAGCTACTGAGGTGAGTTGCGATCTAGATGCAAATTTTTCTCTTATATACATTGTAATTCCCTCGCGCCAAATGCTTGAAACCATAGCTTCTATCTTTGTAAATGGCGGCTTCTTAGTTAAGAAGACATTTATTGGAAATTTACACTACTTTATAAAGCCAGTAGGGCTTCTATTGACGATTTTATTATTAATTTAACACTTCTCACTGAAGGATAAATTATATTTGAAGAGAAAAATGTTCGCCTAGACCGAGACTCGAACCCGGGACCCTTGGCTTTCTGGGCCAAGTGCTCTACCAACTGAGCTACCGAGGTGAGTTGCGATGTAGATGCAAATTTTTCTCTTATATACATTGTAATTCCCTCGCGCCAAATGCTTGAAACCGTAGCTTCTATCTTTGCAAATGTATATAAGGAGAAAATTTGCGTCTAGATCGCAACTCGCCTCGGTAGCTCAGTTGGTAGAGTATAATCGCTACATTATTGCATTTAGTTTGTAAGCAGCGAATTGTAACAGATCTTCATCATGGTGTAGTAAGACTAAATCATCGGTAAAATGGTAAAGGTAAAATCATTATTTGACCAATGAAATTACAGTCACACATCTTGCTTTGTTTACAGTACAACTGGAATTAATACAGCTTCACGTGAATAGCTGCCACTGATAAATGTTACAAATTTCTAAATGTACACAATCAAAAAGCAAAATTTCTGATTTAAAATTACTAAAATCACCATCCCTAAATATATTTGATAATGGTAATTAAGTGTGATTATATTTATTGCTTTATTGGCATCAGTATAATTGAAGATAATTAAACATTGAGTAAATTAGATTTGATGTAAGGTGTCATAGAATTATCCTCTTTATCTTTTAAATTAAAGCAGATTTCAATTGAAATTGTTTATATTTTATAATATGAAATATTATAAATTGAAGGATATCAGAAAGTTTATTTGAAACGTGTTTGACTTCTGCGACGATGATAGTCTTCTCCAGTGCGAACTGTCAGCAGTGAAACCACTTTCCTGTGCCCTGAAATGTTAAACAGATCATCAGAAACAAAGAAATCATGAGTTCACTATCTGTCATTAGCAAGGCAAAGGGTTTGGAGTACAGTAAAGACTCCTTATTTGCGGTTCCCTTTTCGCGTTTTCATTATTTGCCGATTAAAAAATTGCGACACAGTTCCTGTATTCGCGGCTAGAAATTTTTTTATTCGCGGATCCAGTCAGTATATTAAAAGGATTAGATCCTTTATTAAGCTATGCCAACGACAGCATAGCTACTGGTAGGGTCTCCCTTGTCAGGTCAAAGGTGAGGGACCAGACAAAGAAGTACTCCAGAAGAGGGATTCAACGACAGCTTCGGCGGGAAATGAGTCCTTCCAAATGGCACAGCTGGCAGTTGAAGTTCCTCATGGGTAGATCAGACTCAAGAGCTCAAGAGCTGTAGTAAAAGCAACTGATCTAGGGGACGGAAACCCCGAATTCAAATGACCCGGCCTCCAGATTGGAGGTTGGACATTAGGCCAGCTCCCTAACTCCAAAAAACAATTACTGGCTAAAGAACCTCAACATAATAAAATTATTGAGGAGGCCAAAACTTCAATGAGGTTCTAGTCGCCTATTAAAGAAGAAGAAGATCCTTTATTAATGCATCGGCAACTTCTTTTACTGCAGACACGTGCCAAGGCAACTTTTACACAAAGAGCGATTCAAACCAAATGGACAAGTTAATATCAAAGTAAAACAAACCTTATTGTCACTAAGCCTAAAGTTCGTTGTTAAAAGCCACTGCCATCGTATTTCACGTGCCGCTATGTCTGTTATAAATGCCACCCTCGCCATGATCAGTGTTTTATTGTTTCAACTTGTCATTCTTTGCAATAATTTTGATTGAATAACACGTGTCTCTTCTGTTTTGTTGCCAATTTATAATGTCGAGTAAAAGGAGAGAAAAGTAGTTTCGAAGTGGAAAAAAGTAGTGTGTCCACTTAAAGTAAAAACAGAAAATGCTTATTAAATTAATATTAAGAAGCTAAAGCTGTTACTATGATTGAAATAAGTATATTAAAGTACACAAGTAAATTATTGTAATCAAATGGTAAAGAGCTTTAGCTATGTTGGAGACCCTTCATATCTTCTTAATGTAGAAGCCATTCATTGTGTATTTGTGAATGATGATTCATAGCATTTGAATGTGGGACCAAGACAGTAAGGTAAAGGATGGATTTGTGCTTGGATGGGAAGGAAGCCTGAATTAGCTCAATGGTTAAGAGCATCAGCATGGAAAGCTGAAGGTTCGGAGTTCGATTCCCGGTTCAGGCATAAATTTTTCTCTTTACCAATTGATTACTGGAATGCTTGACTGTCTACGTGTTGGCAAGTCGTTTGCGACTGAAAGATCTTTTAAAAGCGGAAAAACAGGAAAAAAAAAATACTAACTTCTTTAAGCCCTTGCGTAAGCCTGACAATAATAATTAATAGAAATTGTTCAAAATCTCTCATTAATTGATTTTACTGTGATAATTTTTTATTTTATTCTGGAACTTTGGAACATATCCCCTATGTGCCCATACAAATTACCATGGCACCATATCGGCCGCGGTGGACTAGTGGTTATGCTCCTTGCCTCTGGTCCCGAGGGTCACAGGTTCAAACCCGGCCAGGGTCGATGGATTTTTTAGGATGGAAAAATCCAAGGAGCAAGTCCTCCGGGAGGGACTTTAAGCCGTGGGTCCCAAGTCTGAAGATTTTCAGGCTTGTAAAAAATCCTTAAGCCTGAATGAAAAGGCCTCTAAGCAAAATTTACCAAATTTGCCCATCCTAGTACTACCTTGGTTTCCTAGATGTCAGTATGAGGTGGAACGCTGACCATGGACCACTCAAAATGACATCTATACGAAAATAAGTGTAACTAAATTAGTAATGGTTCAAATTCTTCCCTGTAGGGGGAGAGCGCCTAAATCTCTGTAAAGGGAAAACATGGGCTTACAATACAAATACAATACAAATTATCATTCCATATTTGCAGTACCTGTATTCATGGCATTTTTGTGGAACATATCCCCTGTGAATAAGGAGCTTTCTTTTACTGTATTATAAAGTATGGCAAAACAGAATATATGTACTCCTGTAGCTGAGTCACTGTGAGGCATATTGTATCATTAGACACAAACAAGTTCAATCCACTCATTGAAAATTACATGCATTTTACTGTAAACTTATTTCAGAACATTGAGTCCAGTGTGTTGGCTCAGGTGGTAGCATGCCTGCTTCCTGACTAGCAGGCCTGGGGTCGATACCTGGCAGGATTGAAAATTTTAATTGTTAAATTAATTTAATTGCAAAATTTTCAATCTCGGGGCCATGAGAGATGACGTTATACAATTTTTAATCACTAGATTCCTTAATATTGTTAGGAGGATCTATAGTAATACAAAAGTTAAATTAAAAATACAGAATAATTTAACAGAGGAATTCATAGTGAATAAAGGCCTTAAGCAATGATGCAGTTTGTCACCAATTCTTTTTAACATTTATTTAGACCAGGCTCTTATCTTATGGTATAAAAATGTTCTGAAATGGGTATTCCTATAGGAGGAAAAGTACTGCATTCATTGTTGTTTGCAGATGATCAAATAATTTTTGCAGGGGATGAAGATATGAAATATATGATAAATAAACTAATGGAAGAATATAAAAAATGGGGACTGAATATAAATTTACAGAAAACAGAATATATGTGTTTGGGAAAGGATGTGGATGACCTCATACTCGAAACAGGGAAAATAAAAAAATGTGAATTTTTTTAAATATCTTGGGTCAATAATTACAAGTTTAGGTACCTGTGAGAGAGATGTACAGACTATAATTGCAATGGCAAAAAATGCAACTAAGACATTACATGGAATAATTTGGAACAAAAACATTACAAAGGAAATTAAAATGAAAATTTATAAGAGCATAATATTGAATATTTTCTCATATGGAAGTGAAACTTGGTCTTTGATGGAATTACAAAAGAATAAAATTAGAACAGTTGAATTTGATTATTTTAGAAGAAGCCTCCAAAAAATAAGACAGGATAAAATAAGAAATTAATTCCTTTGGAGAGAAATGAATGTCACCACATCCGTTGTTAAGAGGATTGAAAATCAAATGCTTAAATGGTATGGCCATGTACAAAGAATGGAAAATGAAAGATGGCCACCAATGGTCATCCCCTGGAAGAAATAAATGTGGCAGACCAAGATGGAAATGGAAAACCTATGTCAGAACCATAATGGATGATAAGAATTTGGAAGAGGGAGATTGGAATGATAGAGATAAATGGAAACTGAAGACGGCAAACCTATAAGTGAGGGAAAGCCGAAGAAGAAGAAGATTACTTCATTAAATTGCAAACCTCTCCACAGTACACATGTGTGTTTTTCCATTTTTTTATTTGAATTTATGGCATGGTGGCATAGAATCCCCAAAAAATATATAACACATTTTTCTAGAGTTTCTAATGATACCTAATGAATATAAAGAAATCCAAGTAATACCATTAGCATTAGCAATGTCCACTGGTTTCTTATTGCCATTGGAAAGACTGTCAGGATCAGCACCATGTGCAAGAAGCCAACGCACAAGGCTGGTATTACCAGCTCGGGCAGCCAGGTGCAACGGTGTGTACCCATGAAACTTAGGCATGTTAATATCACAACCTGAAACAACACAAAAACAGATATGCTAACTAACAAACAAACAAATTCATCTGTACAATCAAACTCAGAGTTTCTTGGCACCAAGATAATTGAGACTCCATGGCGCAAAATGCCCAGAAGGTCCTTGGCCTGCCATCCAGATGCTGGCCTCACATCTACATGTGTTAATCACAGAAGTAGACAATCAACCTGCCAATGTAGAGGTGAAATATGGTCAGGTCCCCCAGCCGTTATAGCTGGTTTTCTCAACCTGGAGGTGCTACTTATTGTAAAAAGTAATGTAAAGTGATCCCACTACAGGCCTCAGGAGGCACTTGGGGTAGTAGGAGGTTAAGGCTCCCACTTTTTCTGGACAATCGGCACTTTATGTCAGCCCTGCGTGACGGCCCGCCTTTACCCCCAGAACAAGCGTCTGGTACTCATTTCCATTAGAGGATGAGTCGTCCCCAGGGCCATAGTGCCGCCAGAAGGTTTGGGTCAGTTTTAAAAATCCTGACCCACTGGGACTTGAACCCTCGACCTTCCAGCTTGTAGCACAGTGCCTTAACCACTACGCTAGGGCGTGCCCCTGTTACTTATTGTAGCTATCTTAATTTCTCATGATACTGGCCAAAATTCCATAATAAAATTTCTTCCTCCATGAAGACTCAAACCAGCGCAAGTCCTGTAGCTTTGTGCCAAGACATCTTGCCTTAACCACTTGGCTACAGTGCAGGACCACCAAGAATATAACCTCTCCATAAATCCCTATCCTGAACTGATATTTTCCAATCATTCCCTGTATGATTCACCTACTTCAAATCACCTCCTGCTTAAGTAAGAGCGGAGTGGAGTGAGGTGGAATGCAGTTCAGACAATAGATAGTAAGAGTTATCCAATCGACCAATTCAGGAGTTGTATTACTTCCCTTAGTAATTGTCTGTAATTGTAGACTAGTGGTTTTCATGCTCACCTCTGGTTCTAAGGTTTGCGAGTTCAAACCCGGCCAGGATGTTTTAATTTTTCAGGTCTTAAAAATCATGAGCATAGTTCCTTCAGATCGAATAAATATAGCCAACAAGGGTTATTATGAGCTTTTAAAACACATGAAAAGTCAAGTGTTGTCAAGATCTGTAAAGATTTTGTTTAGTTGTTTCTTGACTCACCTCATACTTCTTAACTCCCTTGCATGTCACAAATACAGTGACAAAATCTAGATATGCGTGGGAGTTAAGAAGTATGAGGTGAGTCAAGAAACAACTAAACAAAATTAAAATAAACCTCATAGTGTTATTTCCTACCAACATAACTTAATCTGTAAAGATATTACTATACAAGACTATAATATGACCCATTTTGACATATGGATGTGAAACATGGATATTGGAGAGAAACAATGAATGCACTCTGCAATTTTTTGAAAGAAAAATATTAAGGAGGGTGTATGGCCCTATATGTGAGAACGGGGTCTGGCGAAAACGCTATAATCACGAGTTGTATGCATTGTTCAAAAATGTGGAAATTAGTAAATTCATTAAATTAACCAGACTACGATTGGCAGGGCATGTAAGAAGAAAGGAAGAGTCAGAAATATGTAAAAGGATATGGTCCACTCAACCAGAAGGTAGAAGAAAAAGAAGAAGACTGAAACTGCAATGGAAGGATGAGGTGGATGCAGATGCTAGAGAGTTGGGATTGAAAAACTGGTGGAGAGAGGCACAGGACCGAGCTAATTGGAGGAGGCCAGGACTCAGGAATGAGTTGTTGCGCCAATGATGATGATGGTTCTTTCAGATGGACTATAAAGCCATCCAATGATGTAGATTTATTAGATTATATTTATTTAGCCTGGTGGAGTTAAGGCCATGTGGCCTTCTCTTCCACTCACCAGGACAAACATATATTACATCAGAATATAACAATCTCAATTATCTCTAATATTAGATACTAAATAAAAATTTGATCAAAAAGATAATATCTATTATATTACGATCTATAATGCAACCAATTAATGTTAGTTAAAATTAAGACTAAAACTAATAATAAAATGTATACAAGCAAGACATATTAAATTGTCCCTGTCTAATGTATATAAAAAACAAAGGAAAATAATGAGATATAGAAAACTAATTTTACAATTATACAATATTTAAAACAAAACAAAAGAAAATATTTGTTAATCTTATTATTATTTTCATAAATAATTAAATTTATTAATTGTTAAAAGAATACTATCAGTGAGGTGTATAAGTTAGTTCGTTATTAAATAATTATTTAGTTTGTTTTTGAAGGATGTTATAGTTTGACAGTCTCTGACATAGGGCGGAAGGGAATTCCATGTTTTGGTAAGTGAGACCGTAAAAGATAATGAATAATACACAGTGTGATGAGGAGGGATATAAAGGGACAATGTGCTGATGGGATCGAGTGTCAAGATTATGTGTGTCGCATAGTCTGATGAAGCGGCGTGATAAATAATTAGGCGATGATGTGTGAAGTATTTTATAGAGAAGGGATAGGGAATGGACAGTTCTACGATCTCTTAGATGAAGCTACAATAATTGTTCCAGGAACGGTGTAATGTGTGTTGTAACATGGTCAAATTTGCGAATACCACAAATAAAACGTGCGCAAGAATTATGAACACGTTGAAGTCTTTGAATGAAAATAATATTTAAGTCTGTAAAAAGAGTGTCACAATAATCAAAATGGGACATTGCAAGTTTTATGGCATATAAAAGAACCTCAAGCCTGAAAAAGAGGCCTCTGGGTAATCATTTTAGCATATTTGGTAAAGATACCCATATTTTCTATTCACCTATGACTCGGCACTTTTATGTTCAGATTTAAATTATGACCTTTGCTGTTAAAGAGCATAATTAAATAAAAATGCCAACTAATTCAAATCATGCTTAATGTTATACTGACATTTTATTCTTGTCCCACCTACAGGGCACTTTTCTTCTGGTTTTCTTATAAGAAATTTCCATTCCCCTCTTTCATTCACTGCCCATCGCTGTCTCTAAGACTAACTGTTCTTATCACATATAGTTTTTTATAAAGATCATGTAGCTCACTGTTATGTAGTTTCCTTGATTCACACTCTTTCACTTTATACATACAAATAATTTGCTGCTAATAAAGTCTCTCTTCACAATTAATTTTATTATTCAGTTCTTTACACTCACTGATAGTTTCACATTTCATGTTTTCCAATTTTTGCTTATTTAAGAGTACCACATGTGATTTAATCGAATGGCTAACAAAGAATAATTGAGTTTTTCATTCCATTTGTACCGATATCATGTTTCTATGTTTCTCCTAACAATATTTATTCAAATTTGTAATCAGAAAGAAAATTTTTTATAGTAACACTATATAGCATCACAGTACCGGTAATGAAAAAATCATAGTATGAAATAACATATTTTTTTTTAATCCTTCTTTTACATTTTATATATAATAATAGAGATGTTGCTTCCGGGAAAATGATTTGCAACGCTCAATTTATAATTTACAAAAAATAGGTGCCAAATTTAATATGGAAATATCAATTAACAAAACTAAAATTATGGCATTTCATGGGAAGGACCCCATACAAAGTAAAATCTGTCTCCAGAATAAAATTTTAGAGAGATCTAATCAATTTAAATATCTTGGATATTATCTCTCTATCTGGGATGAAAAGGATATCCCTGAAAAAGTTACTAGTTATAATAAAAGTTTAGGAATTATTAATCAAGTTATGAAACCATCCCTTGTACAAAAAAACACCAGATTACGTTTATATAACACTTTGGCTAGACCAGTGTTGACCTATGGTAGTGAAGCATGGACACTAAGAAAACAACATGAAAGCAGAATAACAGCTTGTGAAATGAGATTCATGCGCAGAACAGCGGGTTACACCAGATGGGATCGGAAAAGGAACACCGATATCTTAAAAGAATTGAAGACTACGCTAATTTTGGAATATATTAAACAGTACCAACTAAATTGGAAACACCATCTTGAAAGAATGAGTTCAAATCAGATCCCCAAAGTGTGTTTATAATTATATACCAAGAGGACGAAGATCACTGGGCCATCCTATGAAACGCTGGAGGGAAAATTTTCTATAGGATCGTAACAGGCCTTGGCCTAATACTTGGAAGGAAGAAGAAGAATAGAGATGTTGCACATAAATACCTAGATATTTTATATGTTTTTATGGCATACATATACAATTTCTAAATGTAAAGATGAATTGAGCTTTGTGTCTCATTAAAAAATAAGCCAGCTATATTTTCTAGTTTTGGAAAGTTTGTTTACCTGCATTATGGAGCACATTAATACAAGCTGGGTCAAATGCTCGTGGTGTCTTGGTGGCTCTGTACACTGCCAGATACAACGGAGAGTCTCCATCCTTTGTTTGTGATGTTATATCGGCCCCTATAACACAGACATATTATAATCCACTCTGTAATATGGTCAGTTCTTATCTACTCGTAATATTAAAAAGTTGATAGCATTGTCATTTCCCCTCCTTGTCTATTACCATACATCCCCACATGAAATAAGGGTACTCCCTTGCATGAGTTACTTAAACAAGCTAATTTAATTACTGACTTAGGTTTTCATGACTGGAGTTCATATTATGACGTAGAAGATTTCCGGGTTGTTGGCTTTGAAGTTCCCCGATGTAGTCTCTGGCGAAACATCGAGGAACTTCAAACCTCAAGACTACGGCCAACAGCCCAGAAATCTTCTACAACGTTACAATAATTTAATTATGCTTATTTCCTTACAGGAACTATGGGACTTGTGCTGGTTTGAGTCTCCATGGGGGAAGAAATTTTCATGGTATTTTGGCCAGTATGGGACCGGGCCCACCCAGCATTGTAAGGCATTTGGGTAGCTACAGTAAGTAGCAGTTCCAGGTTGAAAAATCCAGCTGTAACGGCTGAGGGACTCGACATGCTGACCACATGTCACCCCTGCATTGATGAGGCCAGCAGCTGGGTGATAGGCTAAGGGCCTTCTAGACCTGTCCCATCATGGAATATTATTTCCTTACAGGTGTCAGCAGTGACAAGTGGTTTGCTCTTTGCCTCAAAGAAACACTAGTAAGTAAATAAGGTTATTACTTGGATTAAATTTTGCTCAAAGGCTTCAAACTCAGGACCTTTAAGACCTTCTGGAGGACTTGTTTCTTACAAGAGGACTGTAAACCATTGCATAGCAAAATCTACCTTGAAATTTCTCCCAGAGAAGCTTTGTGATGTACCAAAGCCATGCCCAAAAAAAAATTATCTGCTGCTTTTAACTGCAAGACACTGAAATTCAGTGCCAAACCTCTCATTTCAACCATAGGGAAGTAATACAACTCCTGACTTTGTAGTTTGGATAATCCTCAATACTTCCCATCTGCACCGCATCACTCATCACTCCATTCTTACTCAAGCAGGGACGCCCATCTGCTACATATAGTGAGTTGCCATTTCTGGATTCTGGTTTCAATTTCTGTGCCTAGCAGAAAATGACATTGCAATGACTATTTAACTCATGCCCCAAATGGGAGTTAATGACAATCACGTTTCAATGAATTTTGTTTTACAACCAATCACAGTCATGTTTCACCTCACTCTTTATCAAATTCTCTTTATCAGGTTCTGGTTTTGTGATAAAGAAAGCTTCTCCTTTTTTAATATTCTGAATGGGTCAGAGCATTATTTTGCAGTGACTGACTCTACAACAAATACATTTGAATATAGCAAATAATGAACAGATTCCTTGATTTTACTGAGTTGTTTACTAAAAAAATAAATTAATAACCTATAATGTTGGTTATAATATACAGTTTGATGTGTTTCATTATTTCTCCACTAGGGTATTCTTACAATATTGCGATCTTATTTGGCAATAAATAATAGCAGTGAATAAACATAACCTTAGATTTCTGATTTGTTTTCAAACATCGCCATTTACATTAAATATATAAATATTTCAAAATATCGGTAACTATTTTTTTCTCTCTTCAAATATGATTTATCCACTATTGAGATGTATGAAATTAATAATAAAAACGTTGGTAACTATATTTAAATAATGATTTTTGAGTAAACAGCTTAATTTTATTTGTTTAATAGTCCTAACAAATGTAACTCCTGATTTCCAAATTATCTAGATAAATTCATTCATCACTTCTTGACTTGTGAATTTATTGATGATTTGGAAATCACTCATAACATTACTTATGATTATTTTTGGACAAGACTTCGGTACATCACAATGCTTCTCTGGAAGAAATTTCAAGGTAGATTTTAGCATGCAATGATTGAAAGACTGTACTACTGAAAATGAGGCAAACATGCCTTGAAACATATGTCTAACAGAAACAACGATATGAGGTAAGAATTAAACAGATCAAACATAATGTTATTACACTCCGCACTGCAGTACAACAGACCTCGAAGGCCCTTGGTCTACCAGCTAGCTGTTGGCCTCACATCCACATCCAGCACACGATCATCCATTATCATCCAGCCAGTACAGGGTTGACATGGGTCCTCCAGCCCTTATAGCTGGTTTTCTCAACCTGGAGCCGCTACTTATAGTAGCTATCCAAATTCCTCATGATGCTGAATGGGCATCAGACCCATATTGACGAAATTTCATGAGAAAATTTCTTTACCCATGAGGATTTGAATCAGCACAAGTCCTGTATCTCTGTTCCAACACATCTTGCCTTAAACCACTCGGCTACAGTGCAGGACCATAATGTTATTACAGCAATATGATATTTTGAAACTTACCATGTTTCAGCATATAATCGACCATTCTTGTGTTTCCCCACCAACAAGCTCTCTGAAATATAAATAATATAAAATTATAATGTTATACATAAATTTATGGACCCAAAGAAAACCACAAGTATGATATCAATTGCTATTTTATTTATTTTACCATTATTTGGCTCAAACTTTCGGGGTATTCAATTTTACCCTATTAACCAAATTATATTCTGAATTATAGTAAATACAGTAATCCTACTAACATGAATTGGTGCCCGCCCTGTTGTTTAAAATCTCAGCAAAGCTTCCTAAGCATTGTACAAGAAATCAAACAGAAATTGCAACTTCCACATTCAAAAAAAAATATGCAGATGAGAAACAACCCTCTAGAATTTTTGGAAATCGAATATAACCTTCATTTAACAGAAGACAAATCAAGAAATCTGAAACTCCTCCATCTATTTTAAAAGAAATGTCACTGGAAAAAAAAAATCTAAGATACCCAGCTCCTGAATGGATACATATTTTTACAGATGGCTCCAGCCTACCAAATGATGGTGGCACTGGTGCTGGTGCAGTATGTCCACTTTTTTCCTTTTATCGTAAACTAAACACAAATTCAACAAACTTTTGATGGCGAAATTCTAGCAATTTTCTTAAGTTTACAAAATCTTTTATATCACATCCAAAAATTTACAAAAGTTGTAATTCTATGTGACTCCAAAGCAGCCATTCTTGCTATACACGAGACACAACACCCAAAGCATCAAAATTATCGAATGTCACAAAATGATAAAACATTTATCCCGTCTATATAAAAAAGTTGTACTTCAATGGATTCCGGCCCATTGTGGAGTGACAGGCAATGAAATAGCCGATTTTCTAGCCAAGAAGGGTAGCAAAATTGTTTCAAACCCAACTTCTGCTCCAGTTTCCTTTCACTCTATCAAAAGAATTATCTCAAATAAATACATCAATAAACTTAGAGAAGAATACACCACCAAAACATCTGGAAAGGAATGGGAAAATCTACAAGCTTATGACATTACTACATTACAAAGAAAATCTGCAGTAGCAACATTCAGACTGCTAATGGGACATGACTGCTTGAATAAATACCTACACAGAATTGGCATAACAGATTCCCTAAATGCCCTTTTTGCAATTTAAATGAAGATATGGAAAGAAACCATCTCCTCCGTTGTCCAGCTTTTGTAGAAGAGACCAGCCTTTCTGCTAAATATTGGAGTGCAAGAGAGCGAATGATTTCATTATCAAGTGCTCGACATTAGATACCAACCAACCAACATAAATTATACACTCAAATTGATAGATAAATCATTTTTTAAAGGAAAAAATTATTTACTGAACTAGATTTGAAACCAAGACCTCTGATTTTATACGTTGAAGCATTAACCATTGTGCTATCCAGACATCTCTATTCAAGCACAAATTTTCCTCTCTCCAGAGAGCATGAACCTTCATTCACAATGCAATTGGGCTGCTCCTAATTCAAGAAGACGTCATGATGGGATTATTAATAGCTGTCAAGCTATTATTATGATGGTTATATATAAATTTGTCCACCGCTGTGGTCTTGAGGTAGCGTGCTGCCATGTCACGCAGCGGGTCCAGGTTTGATCCCCGGTCAGGGCAGTTATTCTGGTTCAGGTTTTTATCAGGGTTTTTCCTCACCTGTAAGACAAATATCAGGAAAACTTTAAGGCCCAAACAGTCCCCTAAATCATATGGCCATCATCACCATCATAATCCTTATCATTATCATCATCATCATCATCCTTATCGTAATCATCATCATCCTTCACCGGTGTGAAAAGCAACGGGAAGCTACCACACCTACAATTCCCTAGTAAAGCTACAAGCATAGCATGAAAATGCTATGATTGCAGTGAAGGACCTGCCCTCGGGCAGAATTACTATGGATGGATATATAATTTATACACACACAGGGGGCTGTCAACCTCTGCATGCTGAAACTGTAAATTTCAAGGTAGTTTTTGTCATGCAATGGTTGAGAGTTCCCTTGTGAGATAGATGGAGTTTTTGTCAAAAACTTGACTCCCTAAATGAGAGAAGACGAAGAAAGAGGAAGTTGAAGGAGAAAACTTGCTATGTTGTTAAACTTACCAGAAATGGTGTGAACATAAGCGGTGGCATGGGGTAGTTGACAGCCTCTGGACATTTTTTCAACAGAGCAATGCATCGTCCTTCATAATACTTCTGATTCAACCTCTGTTAAAAATTAACATTGTTAGTAATGTATCTATGACAGCTAAATTGTTGCAGCCTAGCGTCAATGAGATAATTTGTGAACTTTTTAAAATTTTATTTAAGGGGGGTGATGGGTGAAATTCTATTTTCTACATTTTTTAAGCAACATACTTGATTTTTTGTACACACATTCATGCCATAATAAGTAATGTTATAGTGAAGTTTCATCTTCTAAGCTTAAAAGTTTTTGAGTTATTGAAGAAAATCCATTTAAAAATTTGCATAATTTGATCCTTCCGGGAAATTCTCGTATAAGACTTGAAAGCATAATAATAGTCCCTTCGATTGGTTGCTGGCCAAAGGAAGGCAAGACCAGTGACGGGGCTGCCATCTTATAGCCTCTGGTCAGGCTTTTCTGGAGAAGAAAATAAAATAAAGGAAAGAAGAAATGGAAGAAAGGAAAGACTCCCTAACAATAATTAAATGAATCACGACTTCCTCCCACCCCACACCTCCATGTCCCCTCAAACACATCACTGCAGCATCGGCGACACACCGTCGCCATCATCAGCCGCTTTCACGACTGTCAATTCTTTTTTTATAGGATCGTAACAGGCCTTGGCCTAATATTTGGAAGGAAGAAGAAGAAGAAGAAGAAAATTTGCATATTAAAATTTTTAATTAGTCCCATAATTTTTAAGTAAAATTTTTTAATTTTTTTCTACACGACCACTGACTTATTTAGAACAACACTATGCATTAACTCTTCTATATCATTATAATAAAGGTAGAAAAATATATATACATCCTCTGCATATGAAAATTTAATTTTTTTAAAATTACTACACATATTTTATTTTTTATTTCAAAAGCTATCAACGTTGTTTCAAAATCCATGCATAAATTTGTTAGCCATAGTGTGTGGGACATGCAGTGAAAATTTCGTTCTTCTATCATTAAATTTGTCAATGCTATTTTGATTTGAATGTATTGAAATTCAATGAAAATAAAAGTGTGAAAAGCCAATTTGAAAATTTGCATGCAGTTAAATTAGAATGTAGCATACATGCCCTCCTACAGTCATTAGGGAGACTTACAAGCGCCATAGAACACTGGAACTTCGTCAACTTATACTTTAAGGTACGTAGTATTTATTAATACAAAAAATGATAAATTTGACCGAAAATGTCGAAAATTTCACCAATCTCCTCTGGCGCGACAGGCCTACAAGGCCCTTAGCCTACCAGCCGGCTGCTGGCCTCACATCCACATGTGTTAATCACAGAGGTAGATGATAATCAGCCAGTGTAGGGGTGACATGTGGTCAGCATGTCGAGTCCCCCAGCCGTTATAGCTGGTTTTCTCAACCTGGAGCCGCTACTTATTGTAGCTACCCAAATGCATCACGATGCTGGGTGGGCACCGGTCCCATACTGGAC
This sequence comes from Diploptera punctata, assembly GCA_030220185.1. Lineage (NCBI taxonomy): Eukaryota > Metazoa > Arthropoda > Insecta > Blattodea > Blaberidae > Diploptera > Diploptera punctata. Next base: position 1,345,691 of record JASPKZ010007278.1, on the reverse strand, counting down.
GAAATACCATGAGAAAATTTCTTCCCCCATGGAGACTCGAACCAGCGCAAGTCCCGTAGCTCTGCGCCAAGGCTTCCTACCTTAACCGCTCGACTACGGCGCGGGACAATTTCACCAATCACCTCCCTTAATAGTGGTGAAATTTGGATTTTAAATAAAATAAATTCTCATAAACTTAGAGTAATCCAAATGTGCTTCTTATGATCACTGTTAGGAATTAATAGAATGGATTGCCAAAGGAACACTATTATTAGAGAAACACTTGGAGTACCAAGTTTAGATGAAGATATAGAAAGATTAAAATTCATCGGAGAACATTTTGTTTAAACAACTCACCTCATATGATTTATGCTTCCATGATACTGCGGTTTCAAACACAGGATGAACACAACTGTGTTTGAAACCGTAGCATGAATCCTATGAGGTGAGTTGTTTAAACAAAATGTTCTCTGATGAATTTGAATGATTATACCTCATAATGTTTACTTCCCAACATTAATTTAATACATAGAAAGATACCAACAAGAATAGAAAAAAGATCTGAGAAGAATGGAAAAAAATAGATTTCCAAACTTGGCATTTCCAATATACTCCAATTGGACATAGGAACCCAGGAAGACCAAAACATCAGTGGAATGATCAAGAATATCTTCGTTAGGTTTACCATCACAGGCCACATGGCCTGATTTGTTCATGATGATGATGATTTAATAGTGATTGATAGTGGGTGGCCAGTGGTCGACTCACACACATACCAAACTGGAGAAATCCCAAACTTTATTGGAGATTCTGAATATTTTTGTTGGAATGTATAAAAATAACCAAAGTTGACCACTTTTAACCACCATGTCTCCCACCCGACACAGCAGTGACATGCAACCACCATAGTGTGTAAGTTGATGTATTTAACTTAAAAAAGTTTTTTATCTTTATCTTTAAATTATTTATTATTTTTTCATGTTCAATACCATCTACAGATGAACAATATACTGATTCGAAATTCTACTTTTGTCTCAACGAATCTTAAGCTGAGGCCTATGTAATGTCAGAGGATGCCTCTGGGGAATTAGTTCTTCCCTACAACACAGCTTGAAGATATATCTTCTTCATCCAACCAAGTCTTCGGCCTATATGCCTTTTACGATCTCACTGATGAATTTTGTATCCAGCTTTTCCTTGGATGACCCAGAGATCTCTTCCCTGTTGGACAATAAAAAAGCATGGCCTTGGGAACTCTATCTGAACTCATTCATTGCAAATGATTCATCCAGTTGTTCTGGTATCTATGCAAGTATTCAATAACCGGTTCTAAATGCAGTTTCTTCAAGATATCATCATTGCGTTTGTGATCCCATTTGGTATATCCTGCTGTATATCTCATGAATCTCATTTCACTAGAAGTTATCCTGCTCTCTTCTCCTTTCCTCAAAGTCCATGCCTCACTGCCGTAGCAAAGTGCAGGTCTTTAAGGTTTTGTATAACAGTATTCTGGTATCTCTCTGGACTAGCGAAGGTTTCATTACTGAATTTATTATTCCCATGGTTTTTATTAAAATTAATAATTTTATTTGCTATGTCTACTTCATCCAAATATGTTAATGTATATCAAAGGTAGGTAAATGAATTTACTGTTTCCAGTATTTTTTAATCTATACAAATTTTGCTACATACAGGGTATTTTTCTTGAAAAGCCATTACTTTTGTTTTCTCTGTATTGATTTTCATGTTATATTATGCTTATTGAAGATATTTGAAGATATTAGATTGTTATAAAGAGCAGAAAAAACAATCACTTTAAATGAATATGGAACCAGTGCTCCAGTTACTGCTCTACAGCCGAAAACATCAACATGCTGATGTCATAGTGAGAGAGGATTGAGGAATAACTGTAAGATTACTGAAACAAGGTGGATATGCATAATGATAATTCGAAGCGAGTGTCTACCACTTGAACCTTGGAGCCGTCTACTAAATCAAAGAAATGATCAAATACTTACAGCTGCAGCAAAATGAATTTCTTCTAAAATATCCTCATCATCACTTAGTTCAACAGTATCTGTAACACTTTCTAAATCTTCTGAAATTTTGTTCCAAGAGGTTTCTGGAATTCCAGTTTCATTTATGATGGAACATGAAGCTGTAATTTAATAACATTAAAAAAATAATTGAGTTTGTATTTTTTAACATTTTACCTCATATGTCTAGATAAACAATCATATGAGGTAAGAATGTTAAAAAATACAAACTCAATTATTAAATTATTAAATTAAATTTAAATTATTATTAAATTAAACCTCATAATGTTACTGACAAGGAAACGGTCAACCATTGCATACCAAAACCTATCTTGATGTTTCTCCCAGAAAGCATTGTGATATACCAAAGCCATATCCATATAATTATCTGCCACTTTTAACTGCAAGAAGATTCAGTTATATCTTCGTCAACAAGATGACATACAATTATTATAATAAGGTAAAATAATATATAGACTCAATAGAAGATACCAATAGCGTAGCTTCAGAAAGGAACATGGAAATCAAATAGGTATATTGGGTGGAATTTTGATATGGTCCATGTTGGAAAAAACATGAAAGCATTCAAGATATAATTGTAATTACTTGGGATACCTAATTGTTCCGCCTAGCATGGAACCCAAAACACGTGAAAGGCAATGGCATTAGAAACACATGCACACAATCATTTGTTTATTAGGCCTATAAAATAAACATAATCATTCAATGAATAACCAAGAAGAAGTCACTGAGTGGTTTAAGGTTAGGGTGAATATTTTTGTTAGCTTTTTAGTTAGGTTGAATGAATAGTAATTACCTATATGATTAACAAAAGAAATCACGATAACCTGAAAGAACACAAAATGAACCAAAAAGAGAGTCAAGAAAATTATAAAATCAAAAGAAGATGGCAATTAAGAATGCGAGGACAAAAGTAGCTGCAAAAAACCTACTCTATGACTAAAAATATTAATAATCTGTAACTATAGCCCTTCTTTTAGATCCTTTCTAAGGCACATTTTTGTATTACCGGTACCTAATTATCTCTCTTTAAATCCAATGTAATAATCTACCAAGTTTATATTCAGTAATTGACTAATAAAAATGTAACTGAAAATGCATACCTTCAACTTGAATATTTTCATCATTTTCCTTTTTAAAGCATCCATAAATATATTTAATGAAGTATGCCAATGTAATACAAAATAATGATATTAAAATGATAGCTGCACTTTCAAATTTATGGATTTCTGAAATGTCGGGATCACATATTCAGACAAGAAATTTGTTTATTTCTGTAAAAAGGAAAGCTAATAAATTATGATAAATTCACATGTTGGAAACTTTGAGATGAATAAAAGCAATATGTAAAAAAAAGCAACATAAAGAATGTAATTTTAAAATTAACGAAAAACTGATACAGAATTAGAAGAGTTGCACTTGATGAATGTTTTAAGAATATTAAAATATAAATTCAACTACTAATGTAATATTGTATAATTCAATACCGGTATGTGCCATTGTTTTCTAAATTAACTTAAAAATTTTACGCTACATTTTGCATTTCGCGCCTTTCTCATATTAATACAACAGTAGTCGCAATTTATCCGAAACATTTTACCATTTTTATATATAAGATGATATTATTGTTTGTTTTCATCATGTGAAAAATAATTTTAAAATCTGCATTACTTCTTTGTCATTTTAACAAATGAATAAAACCAAAATAAAATGAATAATAAATAAGAGATCAGTTCATTTGACATTAATTTTGTAAATCGAAAAATATCGAAAGGGAAAAAAATAAACAAATTACAGAAGATATGCCACATAATACTTTCTTGATATATAGTTTTCTTTCGTCTTTTCTTATTGTCGATATGTTATCAATAGAAATGAGTCATAATTTTTCTCGTAAATAGCATATAAAAGTTCCTTATCATTGCGGGAATGGGTTGCTGTGTGCTTTGAATTTTGGGTGCGGTTTTAAATGTTTGCTTAGTATAAAAATCATCTCTATGAAAGATCATCTTCTAAATTACGTATCTGTAAACAGTTCAATGACATTCTTGGAATTTAACAAATCAAAATGACGGAGGAAACAGCAAAAACTCCAGAATGGATGTTATTACTAGAAAATAAGAAAAAGAGGGTAAGTTTATTAATATTTGACAATGCATTCAACAGGTTACGAAAATAATTGCAGGAATGATAAAGGTTATATTCTAGTAAATGATCTGCGAGAGTGATAAACATAGTTCAACAGGTCTGAAATAAAGTCCTAAGATAATTTCATAAGGTTTTTCTTGTGATATTGGGAGTTGTTGCAAGCCTCTTCAGTAGGCTTAAGACTAACACTATAAAATTACCGGGTACTAAAAGTTGGGTTATTATTTGTATTGTAATTCCACAAATGAGATGAAAACCTGGGAATAGGCCTGTCAAGATTATAAATAACATGGGTTAGTTCAAGAAGATGCTGAATAGTTTATCATTACATTTCTGTGATACTACATCCTACATTATTAAACAATATTTTTTGTGGATGAATTATTTCAGCAATTGACATGCAGACTACAACATAGTTAATATGACTATTTACATTAGGTTAGCTTCCATTAGGCCTATATAAAGAAGTGGTACGATACGTTTTTATATACTGGAACCTTGTTAAAGAAGCATGGTGGTGGTTACAGATGTTCAAGCCGCATATGAGCGAAGCTCCTGAAAATTATTAAGAAGATCTTTGCAGGAACTTCAGATACCAAAATCAACATTGCAAAGAATTGTCTACAAATGTCTCAATCTGTAAGCATACAAATTGCAGTTAATGCATAATCTGCAGCTGAATGACAACCACAATGAGTGGAATTTTCCAATACGATGCTAGACCGTATCGGCACTGATCCTGATACTATGTCGATTTTCTTCTCAAACGAAGCCATATTCCATGGATCAGCAAGGTAAACTGGCATAATGTGTGGATCTGGGGATCACAGAATCCTCACATTACACAAGACCATGTTCGTGATAGTTCCAAGTTGAATGTTTGGTATGTTTTGTCACAGAAAAAAAGTCATAAGGCCATTTTTCTATGCCGAGAAATCTGGCCATGGTACCATGACATGCTGGAGTAATTCTTTCCACAATTTGAACAACTGCAGCCTAGCATAATTTTCCAACAAGATGGTGCTCCTCCACACTGGGTTAATGAAGTTTGTGTGGCTTTGGACAACATTTTCCTTAGCCATTGGATTGGTAGGGGATGACCGATTGCATGGCCTTCGAGATCTCTCAGTTTAACATGGCTAGATTTATTTCTCTAGTCCCACATCGAAGATAAAGTTTACACTACCTCAGTCAGAGATCTTTGTAATCTTTGGGACCACATCATAGAGGCTATCGAGAGCATTTCAGAAGACATGCTCCAACATACTTGGTAAGAAATTGTTCATCGTCTTGACATTGTCACAGTGACTGGATCTCACATAGAGATGTGGTGATGTTCATATCAAAACTTGAGTTATCCTTTCATATAAACATTGTTCTAAGTTTCTATCTTCAATCATCACATCCATCCATAGTAATTCTGCCCGAAGGCAGGTCTTTCACAGCATTTTCATGCTATGCTTGCAGCTTTACTAGGGAATTGTAGGTGTGCTAGCTTCCCATTGCTTTCCACACCGGTGAAGGATGATGATGATGATGCCCCAGGTTTGTCTTTCAACATTCCTGGTTCCTCTCCTGGCATGGCGTACTTGTAACCCACTTCTGAGGTTGGGGCGCCTGGAAGGCGGGGTTACGTTGCCCCGATGATACGATGGGTGATGATGATTATAATGGTGCGCCAGGAGAGTCCCTAATCCTAAGATGAATATGAATGATGATGATTGCGATGGCCATATGATTTCAGGGACCGTTTGGGCCTTAAAATTTTCCTGACATTTGTCTTACAGGTGAGGAAGAACCCCGATAAAAACCTCATCCAGAAAAACTGTCCCGACCGGGGATCGAACCCGGGCCCGCTGCGTGACAAGGCAGCATGTTACTCCGAGACCACAGCGGTGGACAGACCAGACTATCTTAAAGCTTAAATATGTAAAATTATGAACAAAGTAACCATTTTGAAAATGTTTAACAATGGACTATCCACTGAAAGCGAACTAAATATGTAAAAATAATTTAGACTTATTCTTCACAATAACCATAATGTTGAAATATAACTTATTTCATTGTAATGTAAGAAATATGTACTTTTGCAGCCACATCGCTTGGCTCATGAAATTGGAGCAGGGGCGCCATGTTTAAGTGTGGGGATAGCTGTCCTGGCTTGGATCTACATTCTGGAGGTAATGTATTGCATTTGAAGAGAAATATTTTTTACCTAGACCGAGACTCGAACCCAGGACCTTTGGCTTTCCGGGCCAAAGGTCCCGGGTTCAAGTCTCGGTGTAGGCAAAAATTTTCTCTTCAAATATAATTTATCCTTCAGTGAGGAGTGTTAAATTAATAATAAAAACATCAATGTATTGCATGTTTAGTACTTTTAAAGATTAAGTAAATAATTTTGAATATTGTAGCACACTGTACATTAGAACAAGCCACACTTTACAAACTATTACAATTCTTTTCAATTATCTTCAGTTACATTTTATGTTGTCAACCTAATGCAAGATGAATAATTTTTGTGTGGAATATATCAAGGTATTTAATGAAAATTAAACAAGTAGCAATTCAGTGGGTACCGTCCCATGTATGATTGTACGATGGTGAATCTACTAGCAAAAAACAGAAGCACCTCACATAAAGCAAATTTCATACCGGAAGCACAAGAATTTAAAACATTAATAAGAAATAAACTAAAAATAAATGCCATTACAGATAAAACAATGGTTTATATCCATCTAGATTGGCTAATAAACAATAAAATGCCACTAAAGGAAGCAGTAGCAAGATTCAGATTAAACATTTTTAAAAAAGCATTATAATAAAATTCAAATCGGCCGCGGTGGACTAGTGGTTATGCTCCTTGCCTCTGGTCCCAGGTTCAAACCTGGCTGGGGTCAATGGGTTTTTTAGGATGGAAAAATCCAAGGAGCAAGTCCTCCGGGAGGGACTTTAAGCCGTGGGTCCCGAGTCTGAAGATTTTCGCGGCTTTAAAAAATCCTTAAGCCTGAATGAAAAGGCCTCTAAGCAAAATTTACCGAATTTTCCCGTCCTAGTACTACCTTGGTTTCCTAGATGTCAATATGAGGCGGAACGCTGACCACGTACCACTCAAAGTAACATCTATACGAAAACAAGTGTAACTAAATTAGTATGGTTCAAATTCTTCCCTGTAGGGGAGAGCGCCTAAATCTCTGTAAAGGGAAAACACGGGCTTACAAAAAAAATTATAATAAAATTCTAAATTTAAAAGAAATTCTCTATCACCTCACCTGATATTCAGTATCCTAATTAGACTGGTTTCAAAACCTTAACAGTTCCATCTTCAGTGATTTCACAACCGTTCTGTCATCTTGATTACTCCATCTTGATGAACCTCCTAATCAAATCAACCGGTCTAATTAGAAGACAGGGTATGAGATAAGGTGAGAAAGAATATATTTTAATTGAATATATGTGGGAAGTCCACCACTGTGGTCTCGAGGTAGCATCGGTTGGGGCAGTTTTTCTGGGTGAGGTTTTTATCGGGGTTTTTCCTCGCATGTAAGACAAATCAGGAAAACTTTAAGGCCCAAACGGTCCCTGAAATCAAATGCTATTTTCATCATCATCATCATCCTTCGCCGGTGTGGAAAGCAATGGGAAGCTACCACACCTACAATTCCCTAGCAAAGCTGCAAAGCATAGCATGAAAATGCTATGACTGCAGTGAAAGACCTGCCCTCAGGCAGAATTGCTATGGATGGATGGATCATTATAATTATTATAATTATAATAATAATAATAATAATAATTATTATTATTATTATTATTATTGTTATTGTTATTCTTATTGTTATTGTTGTTGTCGTCATTATTCATTATCGTTATTATTCATTATTTTTTATTATTCATTATCTTTATTATTCATTATCGTTATTATTCATTATTTTTATTATTCATTATCTTTATTATTCATTATCATTATTATTCATTATCATAATTATTCATTATCATTATTATTCATTATCATTATTATTCATTATCATTATTATTCATTATCATTATTAATCATTATCGTTATTAATCATTATCGTTATTATTCATTATCATTATTAATCATTATCATTATTATTCATTATCATTAATCATTATCATTATTAATCATTATCATTATTATTCATTATCATTAATCATTATCATTATTATTCATTATCATTATTAACCATTATCATTATTAATCATTATCATTATTAATCATTAATATCATAATCATTAACATCATCATCATCATTATCATCATCATCATTATCATCATCACCATCATCATCTTCACCATTATCATCATCATCATTATAAGCATGTGTTGCTTTGCTCTTTTCTTGTTATGTCGTTATAACATATTTCATAAATTTTTGTTCCTTTACTGATAGACTATTATTATAGGCCAACCCGTAGAATATTTTAATTATAGAATGCTGCCTGCCTACAAAGACTTGATAGAAAGTGATAGATGGCTATAGTTTGGACATCCATGACCTAAATAGTTAAATGTGCTAACCACTTCTAATTGCAGTTGTAAGGAGAAGCATTATAGAGGCATTTTCTTTTCAGAAAACTATTTTATATTTCCAGAAAACTTTGTCGCAACTGTAAATGCAAGAAAGAAGAACATGATGTGAAGATGACGAGGGCTATGAACAATTTGAAATTCTGTTTGCTAGCAGTGGTGTTGGCAAGAAGAAACGAACAGGGCGCTGTAAGTAACTGGGGATTTTTTTGTATAGTTCATGGCGTATTTTTGCTATGTCCTTGGAATTGTTTGAAGAAATAAATATTTAATATTATAATTTTCATTAATATTTAAAGGAAGTGACATTAGAGGTTTATTTTAATTTAAATAGAGTTAGATTTAACACCTCACCTCTTGAGAAGCCAAAGGTCCCGGATTCGAGTCTTGGTCTAGGTGAAACGTTTTCTCTTCAAATATAATTCAAATATACCTTACCTCTTAATTGTTTTTTGTCCATTGCCACCTGGTTGTCTCTTATGACATTTCTCCCCTGGTTTTGGCAGAATTGTAATCCATTTCTTAGGTTGGGGCACCTTGAAAGCGGAGTTACGTTACCCCAATGATATGATGGGTGATAAATGATAATGAAATGCCAGGAGAGTTCTTAACTTAAACTTAACCTAAATTCCAGACCATGGGCAACCACAGGAATAATTCCCTTTAAGAAAAAATTCTTATGGTCTGACCGGGAATCAAATCCAGGACCTCATGAACTGTAGTCAGAAATGCTGACCACTAGCTCATGAGACTGGTCGCCTTTTAATTGTAGATTTCTTGATGACTAGTTTTGATACATCTTCGTATCATTTTCAATTCTGACTATTGAATTGGTGGTTGGCGATCCTGTAGGTTGCTTCCTGCTGCCTCTGGTGGCTGACTGATGAAACTTCCAAATTAAATTTTTTTTTTCCCAGGAAGTTCAAAATTCATAATTTTCCTTTTATTCTTCTGGATATGAATTTTCTCCCAAATTATGAGTTCCTTAGATTTATCAAATTGTTTCAATAATTTGGTCCTTGTTTCGATTCTGTGTATTTCATATAAATGAAAAGCGCACAAGTTGTGCATGAATCTAACTAAAGTTAATGTCTTCTACACTACTTTTCACAGTGTCGTTAGTCTGTGCAGGTCACAATTATTGATTTGGGTAGTCTTTTACATGATGTAATGTGGTAACGGTCACACGGTAGTTCACAAAGTTCACATACACATGTTGAGTTAGGATCCTGGTATGTCTTCAGAGTACATACTTTGTGGTGGTATCCATGCGTTGCCAGGGAATTTACAAAATGGCATAGGTCTTGGTTGGTTTCCATCCATGTTCTATTTACCATTGCTTCTGTGGTATAAAATTCGGGCCAGATCTCTACTGATTTCTGTCTTCTTATATCCATTAGCTTACCCCAGTTGTCCGTAAATGGTAAGTTAAATTTGGTCCTGAGATCTTCTATTAGGAAGAATCTCTCTGGCAAGTTCATATACGAGTCGTGATCGGGTGTGTTTGGATAATCCTAGTGCTGACTTCAGGAACCGGGCTTTGACAGCCTCTATTGTTGATAGGTCTTTTATTCCTAGTTTTTCCCAGATTAGTTCTATGCCGTATGTTAAAATGGGTATGATCTTGGCGTCGAAGAGATTCATGGCGGTTTTTAGAGATAATTTGGATAATGACCTTATGTCAAGGATTGCCTTTGTGGCTGCTGTTGCTCTTGATTTGATGTGAATCCTGAATGATTTCATTGTCGTCTGGAAGGTCACGCACAGATTTATCTATTTCCCCATTTGTAACATTTCTAAGGTATTTTTTCAATCTTGCATTTAAGTTTGTTTTTATTTTTCCTATTTATATATTTTTTTCACAATCTTTTTAATCAATTTGTTAATCCCTGATTTATTGCCTTCATTAATATTTTCATTTTAGTTGGTTTTAATTAATCTATTCAGGCTATAATATTTTTTTTGGTTCTAATTTAATGTTAAATTTGTTGAAATTTGTTTTGAAACTTATTGTATGCCAAAGGATGATATGTAAATTTTCAGAATTTTTTATTCATTTCTTTTTCTGTCTGAAGAATATTTTAATTTCCAATTTTTGTTTTTTGAATCTATTTATTTTCCTATGATTCATCTTTTCTTCAAACCATTCTCCTTTGATATCTTTAATATTTGTTATTTCTCTGTATTAAAATTTCCTCTACTGATGGGGACATTTACAAGTCTGTATGTTAAACTATTTAAGTCTGTATGTTCAAGCCCCAGTCTGAGCATATCATTTTTTCTTTTCAAATATTGAAGATTGCCTATTTATGTGCAATATGGTTGAAACCTTTTGCTTAATATAATTACAAGTGGTTGTTTCTTTCCTGGAAATTCCAAATTCTATATTTCTTTGAAACTAAGGCTCTGTCATTTTGTCTATAGCTAACTAATTAACTCACTGGCACTATCAAACCCATAGGTTCTTGTCTGCACGGACATAAGCTCTCCAAACATCCCTATCCTGAGCTAATGTTTTCCAATCATTCCCTGTGTAATCTACTTCCCTCAAATCATGGTTAATATTATTCTCCCACCTCATTCTTGGTCTACCAACTGGGTGTTTTCCCTCTGATTTTCTTACAAGAAGCTTCCATGCACGTCTTTCATTCCCCATATGCACAACATGTCCTGCCCGTCGCAATCTACGAGACTTAACTGTTCTTATTATATTTGGCATCTTATAAATAAAGACCATGTAGCACACTGTTATGAAATCTTCTCCATTCACCTGTCTGTTCATCTCTCTTTGGTCCAAAAATTTTCCTAGGAACTATATTCTCAAATACTCATAATCTCCTTTCCTCCCTTAAAGTAAGAGTCCATGTTTCGCATCCATATAATATAACTGGTAGAGTTACAGTTTTATATATTTCAATTTAAAATTTTTTTAAAGGAGTAGGGACAACAAGAGTACCTGTAATGCATAATAGCACACATTTCCAGAATTGAGCCTATGTTTAATTTCCTTGTGAATGTCGTTCCTATTTGTGATTATTGTTTATAGATATTTGAATTCAGCCACTTCTTCGAAATTTCCCTTATTTGTCATTTGCTGTCCATTTGCATTATATAATGTATTTCTATGTGTGACCATAGATTTAGTTTTATTGATATTTACTTCTAGTCCTAATCTCTTAGGATCGAATCTATGAACGCATTAGACCGTAAAAGGCGTTCTCTGCTGAGAAAGTTGTATCCTAATACGATTTTGCTTACTTAGGAATCTGTTCATGCGATAATAATTGTTGAAATTTGTAAGCTACCGGACGAGGTAACTTAAGAGAGAGACGAATCGTGAGAATCCCGAAGGGAACCGATGGTAACCGATGTAGTTTGAAACCTTGCCGCGTATCTTGCTGCTTTATCCAAGATGTCGACCTTGAAGACTTCGATCATGTTTTCGGTATATGCAGAGAAGAGGAATTTGATAGAGTCTACCAAAGAATTCAACTGGAAGAACAGGAGAATCGGCGTAATATTGCGCGATGCAGATGTTGTTGTATACGGTATTATTTGCGGGACGCAAGCGTAAAAATGCATTCCTCTAGCAGATGAAAATAACAGAAGTGGTTTTATCGCTGAGAATTCTGGGTAATTTCTTGCCAATATTACGAAAATGACGACTTTCATGCATGACCAGTTAGTGGGTCGCTAATTCGATCTTTACACTTGCTCACGGAAAGTCAGCTCACCAGTGATTGGAAGTAATTTGAGTAGAGCACTTGGACTAGAAAACCAAGGGTCCCAGGTTCAAGTCCCGGTCTGAGCGTATAATTTTTCTCTTCAAATATGATTTATCCATCATTGAGATGTATGAAATTAATAATAAGAACATCTAAAAAAGCCGTACTGGCATTTATAATGTAATGTATAATTCCCAAATATGTCTTCTTAATATAGGAGCCGCCATTTGCAAAGATAGAAGCAAAGGCTTCAAAGCATTTGGTGGGCGGGAATTACAACGTATATAGAGAAAAATTTGCGTTTAGATCGGTACTTGCTCCGGTAGCTCAAATGGTAGAGCACTTGGACTAGAAAACCAAGGGTCCCGGGTTCAAGTCCCGGTCTGAGCATATAATTTTTCTCTTCAAATATGAGAGACTAATGTATTTGCATGCGGCCCTTAGTGTTACTCAGTAGTGTTGTTTTGTCTATGGATGTGGGAAAGTATAGCTTGCTCAGGGTGTAGTCTTAGGGTCGCATGTTTGGACGCATTAGACAGTAAAATGCCTTCTCTGCTGAGCAAGTTGTATGCTAATACGATTTTGCTTACTCAGAAATCTGTTCATGCGATAATAATTGGTTAAATTTGTAAGCTACCTGCGGAGGTAGCTTAAATGAGCAACTCAAATTAAAATCCCGAAGGGAACCGATGGTAATCGATGTACTTTGCTGCTTTATCCAACATTTATTCAAGATGTCGGACCTTGAAGACTTCGATCATGTTTTCGGTATACACGGAGAAGAGGAATTTGATAGAGTCTACCAAAGAATTCAACTGGAAGAACAGGAGAATCGGCGTAATATTGCGTGTCGCAGACGTGTTTGTATACGGTATTATTTGCAGGATGCAAGCATAAATGCATTCCTCTATAGCAGACGAAAATAACGGAAGTGGTTTTATCGCTGAGAATTCTGGGTAATTCGTTGCCAATATTACGAAAACGTCAACATTCATGCATGACCGGTTAAGGCGGCCGTTAATTCGATCTCAGCTCACCAGTGATTGGAAGTAATTTGAGTAGAGAGTAATGTATTTGCATACGACCCTAAGGGTCGTATGTTAGAACATTACTCTCTACTCAAATTACTTCCAATCACTAGTGAGCTGATTCACCGTGAGCAATTGCTGAGAACGAATTAACGGCCGACTTATTGGTCATGCACGAGAGTCGACGTTTTCGTAATATTGGCAACGAATTACCCAGAATTCTCAGCGATAAAACCACTTCCGTTATTTTCGTCTGCTATAGAGGAATGCATTTATGCTTGCATCCTGCAAATAATACCGTATACAAACACGTCTGCGACACGCAATATTACGCCGATTCTCCTGTTCTTCCAGTTGAATTCTTTGGTAGACTCTATCAAATTCCTCTTCTCCGCGTATACCGAAAACATGATCGAAGTCTTCAAGGTCCGACATCTTGGATAAGTTTCAAACTACATCGGTTACCATCGGTTCCCTTCGGGATTTTCACATAAGTTTATATCTTGAGCTACGATCTTAAGGTACCTTGTCAGGTAGCTTTACAATTATTACCGCGTGAATAGATTTCTGAGTAAGAAAAATGTGTTTGAATAAAAACTTTATCAGCAGAGAACGCCTTTTACTGTCTAATGCGTTCAAACATTCGACCCTTAGTTTCTTTGATTACATTATCGTAACAAAGTTTAAATCTGTTTGTATAGTACTGAACATCCGAGTGACAGAAGTAACAAGAAGTACAAGCAGTTCTACAGGCAGCGTGAGTAGCAGCTCTGCAGCTCCTGCAGTAACCAATAAAAAAGGAGTTGCATTTGATTGGGTGCCACCAGATGTACCGGAGGAAGTGGTAAGTATAGTTAATTTTAAGAATACAATATTGAAATTAATTATAAAATTACAATAGCAAGTAACATTATGAGATTCTTCTTAATAAATAAGTTGAGTCTATTGTCATCTTTCCTCACGGTAGTTGAGTTCTTTCAGGACATGTTTAAAAAGAATCTTCTGTTCTGTCTTCAGCTTGTGTAGACTGTTTATTTTTTTGTTGTTGGTCCTGGATGTCGTCTCTTACTCCTTTATGTGGTCCAAAGAACTTGCATATCAAATCTCTCTCCCCGAGAATTTCAAAATTCATGATTCTATTCTTGTTCTTCTATCGGCCGTGGTGGACTAGTGGTTATGCTCCTTGCTTCTGGTCCTGAGGGTTGCAGGTTCAAACCCGGTCAAGGTCGATGAATTTTTTAGGATGAAAAAATCTAAGGAGCAAGTTCTCCTGGAGGGACTTCAAGCCGTGGGTCCCGAGTCTGAAGATTTTCAGGCTTGTAAAAGATCCTTAAGGCCTCTAAGCAAAATCTACTGATTTCAAACATCCTAGTAATATCTTAGTTGCCTGCTAGATGTCTCATTGAGTTGGTGTGTTGACTGTGTGCCACTTATGACATCTTTGGGCAAATAATATAACTAAAATGAACTTGATCTATTAACTCGTGACAGAGGAGAGGCTATGGATCTTAACAGGTTACGCCATTAATCACCATCCTTGTTCTTTTGGATGTAGCCGCTACTTATTGCAGCTACCCAAATTCTTCATGATGCTGGGTATTTCACCAGTCCCATACTAGTTGAAATCCCATAAAAAAATTGAATTTGCTACACTGTTGATCTAAACATCATAAAATAAATACCATACTTTCCGGTGTATACGATGCATCCAAAATATTTAATACAATTTTTTTAGAAAAACCATAAATTTGTAGTTCATGAAGCAGTGACACCGTGATGAATGACCTTCAAAGTTTGATGTTACGTTTAAAGCTATTTTGACTGTTTGAGTATGACATAATTGAGAGGTATGACTTTGAAAGGAGGACACAATCTTTATCTTTATTTTACAAGACTATCCCATTCTTAAGATGAATTTTTGAGGTAAAATATATCTCTGTAATTCACTGGAAAATATGGTATCTATCTGTCTAAAAAATCACATCATCATCACTGGCGCAACAACTCATTCCTGAGTCCTGGCCTCCTCCAATTAGCTCGATCATGTGCCTCTCTCCACCAGTTTCTCAATCCCAACTCTCTAGCATCTCCATTCACCTCATCCTTCCATTGTAATTTCAGTCTTCCTCTTTTTCTTCTACCCTCTGGTTGAGTGGACCATATTCTTTTACATTTTATTTCTTCTTACATGCTCTGCCCATCATAGTCTGGTAAATTTAATGAATTTACTAATTTCCACATCTTTGGATAATGCATACAACTCCTGATTATAGCTTTTTCACCAGACACCGTTCTCACATACAGGGTCATACACCCTCCTTAATATTTTTCTTTCAAAACATTGCAGAGCGCATTCATTGTTTTTTCCCCATTATCCATGTTTCACATCCATATGTCAAAATGGGTATTATTATAGTCTTGTATAGTAGTCTAAAAATCACAGGGCAGAGAAAAATTAGATGATCAAGAAATGTTGGCAGAACCAACTAGCAATTTTAGAGACAGTGAATTGATTAAGTAGTTTAATCCATGATGATGGGGATTCATTTATTTAAATTGTTTCTTTTCTTGTTGGCATGAAATGTTTATTTAGTTTATATGTGTTACAGGCTGCAGAATACATGCAACAGCTGCCTCCTTCAAAACTTCCAATTTCTGGCAGCGATGGTGCCCTCTACAGAAGGCAGCAGTTAGAAAGTCAAATTCCATTGCATGATTTAGATGCCAACAGGTGTCATGGTCTTACAGATGAAGAGATAAAAGGGTGAGATCTTGCTTTTTAATCTTAACATAATCACGGCATTATTGTAACCCAACAATTACGCTGCCCGGATGATATATGATAGGTGATGATGATAATGATGGCCAGATGATGTTTAGGGACCATTTGGGCCTTAAAGTTTCCTGAAATTTGTCTTACAGGTGAGGAAAAACCCCAAAAAAACCATCACCCAGAAAATTTTTCCCCACTAGGGATCGAACCTGGGTCTGCTGTGTGACAAGGCAGCACTTTCTTTAAATACTAAACTTCTGTTCATCCTTATTGTTATTATACGGTACTAAAATTTTAAATGAATTCTATTCACCTCATCTCATATTCCATCTTCTAATTAGACCTGTTTCAAAACTTAGGCGCTTTCATCATCAATAATTTCACGACCAATGTTATGTTGTCCATGAACACTACTTACTCCATCTGTTGGTGGACCGATGAAGCTCCGAATCAAATCAACTTCCCGGGGAATTTCAAAATTCATTAATTTTTCTTTCTTGTTTTTTTAATGTGGATTTTTTTTCCCCCAAACCGTGAATTCTTTTTGTTTTCCTATTTGTTTTATTAAACTAACCTTTCTTTCAATTAGTCCGCACCTTAGCCAAGTGGTTAAGGCAAGAAGCCTTGGCACAGAGCTATGGGACTTGCACTGGTTCAAATCTCCTTAAGGGAAGAAATTTTCTCATGGAATTTCAGCCAGAATGGGACCGGTGCCCACCCAGCATCGTGAGGCATTTGGGTAGCTACAATATGTAGCAACTCCAGGTTGAGAAGACCAGCTATAATGGCTGGGGGACCCGACATGCTGACCACATGTCACCCCCTACACTGGCTAGATGATCGTCTAACTCTGTGATTAACACATGTGGATGCGAGGCCAGCAGCTGACTGGTAGGCCAAGGGCCTTTTAAGCCTGTCGTGCTTGGAGTTTGTTTTCTTTCAATTAGATGTATTTCTGATGATAGGAATTATTGAAATTTTGTTGTTTCATGTCATATCGTGTGTTCGAGGTCGTGAAATTACTGATGATGAAATTACCTAAGTTTTGAAACCGGTCTAATTAGCAGATGGGATATCAGGTAAGGTGCAGGGAATTTATTTAAAATTAAACCTCGTAGTGATATTTCCTGTAATAGTTCAGTGTTATATTATTATCATTTTTTTTTTCAGACTTCAGCAATATTTGGAAAATTTGAAAAACAATGTGGTGGGACAGGGCAGAGTTACTAAGGTAATTATTATTATTGTTTATTATTTGTATATTTATTACTGTACTGACATTTTTAAATTCTGGTAAAAATTACTGGTATTCTATATTATACAGTTTCTTGCATTTTAATAGCAACCTGAAATTGTGCAAATAAAAGGAAATTTTGAATATTTAAAAAAATGAGTAAATAACATTATTTGCATAATCAAGTTATTTGGTCTGTATATTCTTACCTCTAATGGTTGTTTTGTTGAACATATGTTTCAAGGCTTGTTAGCCCCATCTTCATTGGACCATAGGAAGAGGAAGCAGGAGTCAAGAATCAGGGCCGACAACATGAGCAAAATCAGTCAGTAACAGCTGAAGATGGGGCTAACAAGCCTTGAAACATTTTCAACAAAAACAACCATAAGAGATCAGAATATACAGACCAAATAACTTAATTATTAAGTAAACTTCTTAATCATATTTCTTCTTCTTGTTCTTCTTTTTCTTCGGCTTTCCCTCACTTATAGGTTTGCCATCTTCAGTTTCCATTTATTTCTATCATTCCAATCTCCTTCCAAATTCCTATCATCCATTATAGTTCTGATGTATGTTTTCCATTTCCATCTTGGTCTGCCACGTTTATTTCTTCCAGGGGGTGACCATTGGTATATATATTTTTGGCCATCTTTCGTTTTCCATTCTTTGTACATGGCCATACACCATTTAAGCATTTGATTTTCAATTCTCTTAACAACGGATGTGGTAACATTCATTTCTCTCCAAAGGAATTAATTTTTTTATTTTATCCTGTCTTGTTTTTTAGAGGCTTAATCATATTTGAAGAGAAAAATTATATGCCCAGAATGAGACTCAAACCCAGGACCTTTGACTTTCTGGGCTAATGCTCTACCGACTGAGCTACTGGGGCGAGTTCCAATCTAAACTCAAATTTCTCTCTTATAATTTGCATTTAGATTGGAACTTGCCACGGTTTGCATTTAAATTGGAACTCGCCCTGGTAGCTCAGTCGGTAGAGCATTGGCCCAGAAAGCCAAAGGTCCTGGGTTCGAGTCTCAGTCTGACGTATAATTTTTCTCTTTAAATATGATTTATCCATCATTGAGATCTATGAAATGAATAATAAAAACATTGAAACCTCTTAATGTTACTTCCTATTGTATTTAAAGAAAATGTTTGCATGTTTAAACTTGGTAGAAAGTAACATTACGAGGTATTAATTAATTAATATTAGGTATAATCACCTCACCTCATATTATGTCTTATTTTTAGACCGGTTTTTTAATAATTATTTTGTCAGTACTTTCATGACTGTTGTTTTGACATGGTGATGTACTCATTTTTCCTCCATTATGTTAGTAGATCGATGAACCTCCAAATCAAATCACATTCCCTGGGAATTTAAAAATTCATTTATTTCTAATTGCTATGAGTTAGTTATTTTGACCCACCTCATATTTTTTTTATACTCTGCAGACTTTAGTTTCGTTGCATCGGCAATGTGGCATAGATGCAATGAAACAATGTATAAGAGAAAAATTTGTGTTTAGATTGGAGTGCCCAGATAGCTCAGCAGTAAAGTATTGGCCTAGAAAACCAAAGGTCCTGGGTTCAAACTCCAGTTTGAACATATAATTTTTCTCTTCAAATATAATTTGTCATTCAGTGAGAAGTGTTAAATTAATAATAAAAACATTGAGTGATAAAAGTTTATCTATATAAAATGTAATGTTTTTCCATACAGCTGCCAATTTTGTACAACGAGCAGAGACTCAAATACTCTGGACCAACACGACATCAGTCGGTAACAGTAGCTCATGCATCTGTAACTGGAGAAAGCCGTCCAATACGTATATCAACCTCACAATCAGCTCAGTGCCTTAAATCACTTCCGTCGATGCCTCTCCCACGTCCATATGCAGCTCATCACTATGATAAAGATGATCCAAACAGCTTTCCCCCTCCACCTCCTGACATGCTGCCCTCAGCTGCTTCTAACCTGGGCTTGAAAACACCAAGTGCATTTTTATCTCCTGCACAATATAATATGCAAATGCATGGCTCAGAGTACGGAGAAAATGCTGCGATGGGAGAGGTGACACGGGATCAAATAAACCCTGGAATTCAGACGTCAGCTAATGTCCCTGGGAAATTCTACGGAGCTACATCAGGAACACAGTATGTTCTTAAACCATCTGGTGAAATAAACCCTTTGATGTATGCCAGTGATGGAACATTCTTATCAGAACAGCAAGCTCATAATGTAGCTTTCTCGTCTCAAATTCCTGTTGGCATGGTTAGTCAACAGTCCAAGATTTTGAATGCATCAAAAGGAGGTTCTAATATGCGTGGAGAGAATAACATTTCAAATTATAGTGACGAAACTACTATTCCTGGCCATCCATACACAAGAGAAGAAATTATTTCAGCCTCTAGACATCCTGTGGGGAAAGATGGCAAATTGCATACAATACAAGCCCCTAAAGATGTGACACATTCTACGTCGGTTCATGGGAATGTGCCACAGTATTCAAATATCAAGCAAGGTACTGGAATTATTGGAGATCTTCCGCAAGATGGTAATATTCTGACATCACAACACCCGAGTAACATGGCATTTTCCTCATCAGCTACTAGAGGAATGCCACAGCATTCAGATATTCAACAAACTGCTGGAATCCCACAAGATGGTAATGTTTTAATGTCACAATATCCAAGTAATGTAACATATTCGTCAGCTGTTGGCGGAGCACCCCAGTATTCAAATGTTCAACAAAGCTCTAATAGTAATATTCCACAGGATGGCTCAGTTTTGAATCTACAATATCCAAGTAACTTGGCACATTCCACATCGGTTCCTGGGCAGAAACTATCTGCATATTCCATTCCTTCCCATGGCAAATTGGATGATGAAATAAATTCAAGTATTCAGCAAAGTTCTGATGTTAATGTTCCACGCGACGGCTCATTTCTGAACCTACAATATCCAAGTAACACATCAGTTCCTGATCAGAACATATCTGCACATTCCATTCCTTCTTATGGCAAAATTTATAATGAAATAAATTCCTCAGAACTTTCAGAAAACCTACCTTTACAAGATACAAGATTTGTTAATTTATCAACAAATATACCTGGGCAAATTGCTTATTCTGCGCCTATAGCAGGTGATTCTATGCCCAGATCAGCTCATGTACTTCACCAGAGCCAACTTGTGCAGCAGCAAGGTTGGGACCAAGATGCTGAACTTTCTGGAAAATTGGAACAGTTAACAGGTAAGACAAATATTTTATTTTGAACTTTTATAGGAATATCCAAGTAACACATCAGTTCCTGATCAGAAAATATCTGCACATTCCATTCCTTCTTATGGCAAAATTATGAGGAGAGGTATGAAACATTTAAATTTATCTTAAGTATTTTATTATATACCCACAAGGGACTGACAACTTACCTTCAAATTTCTTCCAGAGAATCGTGGTGTACAAAGGCTGTGTCCAAAAAATTATCTGCCATTTTAACTGCAAGGCACTAAAATTAAGCACCCAAATCTCTGATTTAAACCATTCATTCAGTGTTCTGCCCAAGAGCAGGTCTTTCACTGCAAACTCAGCATTCTCCACTCTTTCCTTAACTCAGCTTTCCTTTTTGTATCTGCATACAAACGATTTATTTTAATATTGTTTATCATCTGATGTCTTTTTCTGCCTCTAACTTTCTTTCAGTTGACCATTCCTTCTAGGGCATCCTTCAGCAGGCAGTTTCTTCTTAGCCAGTGGCCAGTGCAATTTCTTTTTTCTTTCTTTATGAATTCCAGCATTGTTCTTCTTTCACCCACTCTGTCTAGCACATCTTTATTCTTACTTTGTCTGTCCATTTTATATGTTCCATACTTCTCCATATCCACATCTCAAAAACTTTGTCACTTTTTCTCATTCCGTCGTAATGTCCAAGTCTCTGCATCATACAATGCTACACTCCACACAAAGCACTCCACTAGCCTCTTCCGTAATTCTTTTGCCAAAGGTCCGCAGAAAATGCTTCTCTTCGTGTTAAAAGCTTCTTTTGCCATTGCTGTCCTCTGCTTTACTTCTTGACTGCAGTTCATGTTACTACTGATTAGTACAACCCAAGTATTTGAAGCTCTCCACCTGCTCAATGCCCTCATCTTTAACCCTCATGTTTATCTTCCTTGGTTTCTTTCCTATAATCATGGCCTTTGTCTTATTTATATTTATCTTCATCCCATAATCCTCGCACTTATCATTTAGCTCCATCAGCATGTTCCTCGATGTCATTGCATCTTCTGCTAGTAAAGTCATGTCTTCAGCAAATCTTATGCACTTTATTCTTCTACCTCCCAATTTTACGCCTCCCGTATTGCTGAAGCAGTTCTTCATTAGGTCTTCCAGGTAGATGTTGAAAAGGGTAGGTGATAGAGGACATCCTTGCCTTCCCCCCCCCTTCCAATTTCTCTTCCCTCTGACATTTCTTCTCCTATCTTCACTTTTGTTCGCTGTTTCATATAAAGACTACTTATGGGCCTCCTCTCCTTCCATTTCACGCCAATTTTCTTCAAGGTCTTCAGGAGTTTATTCCTTACTCTGTCAAAGGTCTTTATTTAAACTGTAGGGACATTAAATTGAGGTAAGGTTAAAAACTTGGTTAAAAGAACCTGAAAATATTACTTCCTAAAATAAAACATTAATATAATTAAATTGAGTTATTTTTTGACTCACCTCATATTTCTTGTTTTTATGCAGACTTGAGTTTTGTCACTGAATTCGTGACATTTTCAATGTATCACGAATTCAGTGACAAAACTTGAGTCTGCATAAAAACAAGAAATGTGAGGTGAGTAAAAAAACAACTCAAATTTAATTAAAATAAACCTCATAGTGCTATTTCGTACCTACATATATATATATATAACGGGCTTCCAATATAAAACCGGACCGGCCACACGGAGTTTCACCCGGCACGCAGTGCTGTCTCTTCCTCCCACAATTCACCCTGCCTGCCACCCGTCCTTGAACTGTTTCTTACCTTATAGAAAATGCTGGAAATGTTGTCCTCCCGCACATGTGCTATGGGATCACCTTGATTTAGACAATGAACACGTGTACACTTGTAAGGTTTGAGTTTTAACAATTTTGTTGCTGTATGTACAGAAGATACTGAAATCCCAACTTGTTGTGCTAATTTCGGTAATGATTTTTGTGGTGAACGTTCCAAATTTTCGCCAATTTTGTCTAATTTTTCTTCGGTGAGAACCGTACGCCTTCGCGTGTGTTTCTTATTTTGTACTGAACCAGTGGTCTCAAATTTAGTCACAAGATCGTGGATTGTCCATCTGGAAGGAGGTAATTGTCCAGGGAAGTTCCGAATAAATTCCTCGCGAACGCGACGAGCTGATTCGTATTTATAATAACATTTACACACATAAATGCGCTGCTCTAATGTCAGCTGACGTCTCATCTTGTCGAACGATAGTAAACTGACTAGTTCAAGGACGAGCGGCTGGCAGAGTGAAATGCGGACGAGGAGAGAGCGCTGCCTGATGGGTGAAACCCCGTGAGGCCGGTCCGGGTTTATATTGGAAACCCTGTATATATATATATATAAGTAATACAATACCTGAGTTGGTGGACTAGATAACCCTCACTATCTAAATTTGATTATCTCCAATAAGAGATCCCGGTTGATTTAATTCTGCCCGGATTAGTATACTTAGTGATGTTCCTACTATCCCCGCTCAGGCTCCGAAGATGAAATATAGGGTTCCAATATCCTTATGATTAGTTGAAAATAATCATCGTTTCAAATAGTAGAATGGCTGAGGATCAGGTGAAAGATTGTAAATCTTTTAAGGAGATAAACTCTTCTACTAAAGTTCTATATTTTTATTATATAATCATTTATATATTATTAGGAATATATATGACTTATTATATATATATATAAATATTAGATTTAAATAAATTAAATATATATAATTTAAATTATTTATATTATATGTATATATAATTTGCTTACTTGATATAGTCAGCTACTAGATGGCAGTGAAGACAGTGTTCTCGCGACATCTAGTAATAATGGAGAGTATAATACATATATAAGAAAAATAAGTGTTTGAATAGGATTCGCCTGGTAGTGTAATGGATATCACGCTGAGGTACAGACTCAGAGATCCGGGTTCGAATCCCATCCAGGCATTTATTTTTCTTATCATACCATATATATATATATATGAAGTCATACAATTGAATACGTACTAATAATACATATATATTTACTATAATCACATAAATAAGTGAATATATATATTAACTAATTATTCAATAATATAATTTAAGTTTTTATTTAAAGGGGGGTAAAATTAAATTGGAATATATCTACATAGTAGTAATATTTGAAAATTATTTAATTAACAATATTATATATTTCTATTAGAAAATAGATATTATTGTTGTTTTGTTGCGGGAGTATAATAATGTTCCTATAATATATGTGTAATTGTTATAATATCTATAAAGGTTCCGGTTGGCCTCAAATTTCTTTAAAAGTTTTATCTTTAAGGGGGGTAGAATTTAAGTTGGAATATATCTAACTTGCAATTGTCAATAATTGCGCCACATCCCGCCTCATTCACTGCGTTCTTATTTATAGGGAGTGCACTTCCCATACAGTGGGTTGGCATTGCCAGATACTGGCTTCAATTTCTGTGCCTTGCAGTTAAAAATGGCAGATTTTTTGCTTAAAATGTGTTAGGTTAACTTTTAGATTGGTATTTCACAGGTTAGAGTACTTAAATTGTATTTAATTAATGTTGGGAAGTAGAGAAACCTTCGGAATTGACAGTTTGGGAAAAGATATACATTCAGAAAAACAAAAATAGATCAATGAATTTTGATATCCCTAACAAAATTACATTGATTTCGAAGTTCATAAATTCAACCATAGATGGCAGCACTGAAGATGGCGACAATAGAATAGTTGACGGCCGAAGAATTTCGTCAGTCGGAGTTATGGCTGATGATGAACATGACTATGTTTGAAATCGCAATATCATGGAAGCATGAATCCTATGAGGTGAGTTGTTTAAACAATATGTTCTCCGATGAATTTTACTTAAATTGTGTTAGATTAGCTTACAGGTTCATTAAATATCGTGTATATGTTGGCTGCAACCTGTGATTCCATATTGTAAACTGCTTCACGTTTGTTGGTGCACGCTCATGATGTATTATTGGAACTTAGAAAAATTTTTTGCCTTACATGTTGTAAAGCATCTCCCAAACTTTGTTAAAAATGTCAGAAATGTGTGGGGTACAACTTTCTTATATCTCTTTCTTTTAACCTCGTGAGCACTCACCTTAAATGCCCACATAAGCTGCATGTTCAAATGCAGCCACATTGCAACTTATAGCATAAGAATACAATGTATTCATGTCATCAGCTACGGCTGGATACACGTAACGAAGAAGCATCTAGGACATCATATTTGCACCATCTTCTGTGACAAATGTAAAACTCTTGTGCTTGAATTGAGAGGTTATGTACATGAAACTTTACCATCCGATGGCTTGCTTCTAGTATACCATGTGGACTCCAAAAATAATAGTGCTCTAATATATTTACTTAGGGATATGCCATAGCATAGTTGGTTTAAGGCAGAATGCTACAAACTGGAAGTTCGAGTTTCAAGTTCTTATAGACAAAGGATTTTAAACTGACCTAAACCTTCTGGTAACATCATGGTCCTGGGGTCAACTCAGTCTGTAATGGAAATGAATACTACATACTCATATTTTAAAAAAAATTTCTTGCAGTTTTTATTATTCATTTAACATTTCTCAATGAAAGATAAATTATATTTGATAGATCGTAACTCGCCTCGGTAGGTCAGTTGGTAGAGCACTTGGCCCGGAAAGCCAAGGGTCCCGGGTTCGAGTCCAGGTCTAGGCCAAAATTTTTCTCTTCAAATATAATTTATCTTTCATTGAGAAATGTTAAATGAATAATAAAAACATCATTAGAAGCCTTACTAGCTTTATAAAGTAATGTTAAATTCCCAATAAATGTCTTCTTAACTAAGAAGCTGCCATGTGCAAAGATAGAAGCAATGGTTTCAAAAGCATTTGGCGATATGGAATTACAATGTATATAAGAGAAAAATTTGCGTCTAGATCGTAACTCGCCTCGGTAGCTCAGTTGGTAGAGCACTTGGCCCGGAAAGCCAAGGGTCCCGGGTTCGAGTCCAGGTCTAGGCCAAAATTTTTCTCTTCAAATATAATTTATCTTTCATTGAGAAATGTTAAATGAATAATAAAAACATCATTAGAAGCCTTACTAGCTTTATAAAGTAATGTTAAATTCCCAATAAATGTCTTCTTAACTAAGAAGCTGCCATGTGCAAAGATAGAAGCAATGGTTTCAAAAGCATTTGGCGATATGGAATTACAACGTATATAAGAGAAAAATTTGCGTCTAGATCGTAACTCGCCTCGGTAGCTCAGTTGGTAGAGCACTTGGCCCGGAAAGCCAAGGGTCCCGGGTTCGAGTCCAGGTCTAGGCCAAAATTTTTCTCTTCAAATATAATTTATCTTTCATTGAGAAATGTTAAATGAATAATAAAAACATCATTAGAAGCCTTACTAGCTTTATAAAGTAATGTTAAATTCCCAATAAATGTCTTCTTAACTAAGAAGCTGCCATGTGCAAAGATAGAAGCAATGGTTTCAAAAGCATTTGGCGATATGGAATTACAACGTATATAAGAGAAAAATTTGCGTCTAGATCGTAACTCGCCTCGGTAGCTCAGTTGGTAGAGCACTTGGCCCGGAAAGCCAAGGGTCCCGGGTTCGAGTCCAGGTCTAGGCCAAAATTTTTCTCTTCAAATATAATTTATCTTTCATTGAGAAATGTTAAATGAATAATAAAAACATCATTAGAAGCCTTACTAGCTTTATAAAGTAATGTTAAATTCCCAATAAATGTCTTCTTAACTAAGAAGCTGCCATGTGCAAAGATAGAAGCAATGGTTTCAAAAGCATTTGGCGATATGGAATTACAATGTATATAAGAGAAAAATTTGCGTCTAGATCGTAACTCGCCTCGGTAGCTCAGTTGGTAGAGCACTTGGCCCGGAAAGCCAAGGGTCCCGGGTTCGAGTCCAGGTCTAGGCCAAAATTTTTCTCTTCAAATATAATTTATCTTTCATTGAGAAATGTTAAATGAATAATAAAAACATCATTAGAAGCCTTACTAGCTTTATAAAGTAATGTTAAATTCCCAATAAATGTCTTCTTAACTAAGAAGCTGCCATGTGCAAAGATAGAAGCAATGGTTTCAAAAGCATTTGGCGATATGGAATTACAATGTATATAAGAGAAAAATTTGCGTCTAGATCGTAACTCGCCTCGGTAGCTCAGTTGGTAGAGCACTTGGCCCGGAAAGCCAAGGGTCCCGGGTTCGAGTCCAGGTCTAGGCCAAAATTTTTCTCTTCAAATATAATTTATCTTTCATTGAGAAATGTTAAATGAATAATAAAAACATCATTAGAAGCCTTACTAGCTTTATAAAGTAATGTTAAATTCCCAATAAATGTCTTCTTAACTAAGAAGCTGCCATGTGCAAAGATAGAAGCAATGGTTTCAAAAGCATTTGGCGATAGGGAATTACAACGTATATAAGAGAAAAATTTGCGTCTAGATCGTAACTCGCCTCGGTAGCTCAGTTGGTAGAGCACTTGGCCCGGAAAGCCAAGGGTCCCGGGTTCGAGTCCCGGTCTAGGCGAAACAATTTTTCTCTTCAAATATAATTTATCTTTCATTGAGAAATGTTAAATGAATAATAAAAACATCATTAGAAGCCTTACTGGCTTTATAAAGTAATGTTAAATTTCCAATAAATGTCTTCTTAACTAAGAAGCCGCCATTTGCAAAGATAGAAGCAATGGTTTCAAAAGCATTTGGCGATAGGGAATTACAACGTATATAAGAGAAAAATTTGCGTCTAGATCGTAACTCGCCTCGGTAGCTCAGTTGGTAGAGCACTTGGCCCGGAAAGCCAAGGGTCCCGGGTTCGAGTCCCGGTCTAGGCGAAACAATTTTTCTCTTCAAATATAATTTATCTTTCATTGAGAAATGTTAAATGAATAATAAAAACATCATTAGAAGCCTTACTAGCTTTATAAAGTAATGTTAAATTCCCAATAAATGTCTTCTTAACTAAGAAGCCGCCATTTGCAAAGATAGAAGCAATGGTTTCAAAAGCATTTGGCGATAGGGAATTACAACGTATATAAGAGAAAAATTTGCGTCTAGATCGTAACTCGCCTCGGTAGCTCAGTTGGTAGAGCACTTGGCCCGGAAAGCCAAGGGTCCCGGGTTCGAGTCCAGGTCTAGGCGAAACAATTTTTCTCTTCAAATATAATTTATCTTTCATTGAGAAATGTTAAATGAATAATAAAAACATCATTAGAAGCCTTACTAGCTTTATAAAGTAATGTTAAATTCCCAATAAATGTCTTCTTAACTAAGAAGCCGCCATTTGCAAAGATAGAAGCAATGGTTTCAAAAGCATTTGGCGATAGGGAATTACAACGTATATAAGAGAAAAATTTGCGTCTAGATCGTAACTCGCCTCGGTAGCTCAGTTGGTAGAGCACTTGGCCCGGAAAGCCAAGGGTCCCGGGTTCGAGTCCCGGTCTAGGCGAAACAATTTTTCTCTTCAAATATAATTTATCTTTCATTGAGAAATGTTAAATGAATAATAAAAAGATTATTAGAAGCCTTACTAGCTTTATAAAGTAATGTTAAATTCCCAATAAATGTCTTCTTAACTAAGAAGCTGCCATGTGCAAAGATAGAAGCAATGGTTTCAAAAGCATTTGGCGATATGGAATTACAATGTATATAAGAGAAAAATTTGCGTCTAGATCGTAACTCGCCTCGGTAGCTCAGTTGGTAGAGCACTTGGCCCGGAAAGCCAAGGGTCCCGGGTTCGAGTCCAGGTCTAGGCCAAAATTTTTCTCTTCAAATATAATTTATCTTTCATTGAGAAATGTTAAATGAATAATAAAAACATCATTAGAAGCCTTACTAGCTTTATAAAGTAATGTTAAATTCCCAATAAATGTCTTCTTAACTAAGAAGCTGCCATGTGCAAAGATAGAAGCAATGGTTTCAAAAGCATTTGGCGATATGGAATTACAATGTATATAAGAGAAAAATTTGCGTCTAGATCGTAACTCGCCTCGGTAGCTCAGTTGGTAGAGCACTTGGCCCGGAAAGCCAAGGGTCCCGGGTTCGAGTCCAGGTCTAGGCCAAAATTTTTCTCTTCAAATATAATTATCTTTCATTGAGAAATGTTAAATGAATAATAAAAACATCATTAGAAGCCTTACTAGCTTTATAAAGTAATGTTAAATTCCCAATAAATGTCTTCTTAACTAAGAAGCTGCCATGTGCAAAGATAGAAGCAATGGTTTCAAAAGCATTTGGCGATATGGAATTACAACGTATATAAGAGAAAAATTTGCGTCTAGATCGTAACTCGCCTCGGTAGCTCAGTTGGTAGAGCACTTGGCCCGGAAAGCCAAGGGTCCCGGGTTCGAGTCCAGGTCTAGGCGAAAATTTTTCTCTTCAAATATAATTATCTTGCAGACTATAGTTTTGTTACATTTATGCAACATTGTTGATGCATCATAATTTGTTGTATTTGCAATTGCTGATCCTGTAGTTTGATTTCTGCTTCCTCTGTTGGCTGACTGATGAACTTCCAAATTATTTTTTTTTATTTCCTTTTTCCCAGGAATTTCAAAATTCACAGTTTTCTCCTTATTCTTGTGGATGTAAATTTTCTCCCAAATTGTGAGTTCCTTAGATTTATATAACTGTTTCAGTAATTTGGCCTTAGTTTGAATTCTGTGTTTTTCTAACCATGCATCTGCAGCTGTTAGATACTTTTCTATTTCCCCATTTTTAACATTTAAAAGGTGTTCTTTTAATATAGATAAAAATGTTTATCACTCACCTCATATTGTTGTTCTTATTTGACTATAAACTAGTTTCAGAACATAGTTACTGTTCCATCCTCAGTATCGTCACGACCATTGTTCTGTCGTCTTGAAGAGCCGTCCTTCGCTCCTTTGTTCTTTTAATCTTGTATTCAAGTTCCTTTTTGTTTTTCATATGTATATTTTTTCGCAGTCTTTACAATCAATTTCATAAACCCCTGGTTTATTGCCTTCATCTTTTCATTTTTGTTGCTTTTAATTAATTTATTCAAACTGTAATAATTTTTCGTAATTTAATGTTAAATTTCCTGAATTTTTTACCAATTTTTTTATACAAATATTAAATGAGTACTACTCATTAAAATTCATCGGAGAACATATTGTTTAAACAACTCACCTCATAGGATTCATGCTTCCATGATATCGCGATTTCAAACATAATCATGTTCATCGTCAGCCATAACTCCGACTGACGAAATTCTTCGGCTGTCAACTATTCTGTTGTCGCCATCTTCAGTGCTGCCATCTATGGTTGAATTTATGAACTTCGAAATCAATGTAATTTCGTTAGGGATATCAAAATTCATTGATCTATTTTTGTTTTTCTGAATGTATATTTTTTCCCAAACTGTCAATTCCAAAGGTTTCTCTACTTGTTTTAAAAGTTTAGCTTCTCTTCCAATTTTATGATGTTCTAATAAACTATGTGCAGCAATTGCAGATTTTTCAATTTCACAATTTTTAATATTTCTGAAATGTTCTTTTGTCTGAATTTCCAAATTCCTTTTTGTTTTTCCTATATAAAGTTTATTGCAATCTTCACAATTTATTTATCAAAAGAACATTTCAGAAATATTAAAAATTGTGGAATTGAAAAATCTGCAATTGCTGCACATAGTTTATTAGAACATCATAAAATTGGAAGAGAAGCTAAACTTTTAAAACAAGTAGAGAAACCTTTGGAATTGACAGTTTGGGAAAAAATATACATTCAGAAAAACAAAAATAGATCAATGAATTTTGATATCCCTAACGAAATTACATTGATTTCGAAGTTCATAAATTCAACCATAGATGGCAGCACTGAAGATGGCGACAATAGAATAGTTGACGGCCGAAGAATTTCGTCAGTTGGAGTTATGGCTTAAGATGAACATGACTATGTTTGAAATCGCAATATCATGGAAGCATGAATCCTATGAGGTGAGTTGTTTAAACGATATGTTCTCCGATAAATTTTAATGATTATACCTCATAATGTTTACTTCCCAACATTAATTAAATATAAGAGCACTACTTGTTTGTTCTGGGGTAAAGGCACCTGTCACAATGAGCTGACAATCACCTGATATCTTCAACCAATTTCTAGAAAGGTGGGGGCCTTGACCTCCTGCTACCTCAAAGGCCTCCAGTGGGATTACTTTATCTTTAACTTGATATTTACATGTATCTGTTGGCAGGACTTGGAGAGGGATTGATACCAGAGGAATACCAACTTTATTGCCACAAGTGTAAAGATGTTCTGGTTCCTGGACAAGTGGCTGTAATGGCAGAAAGAGCTGGCAAGCAAGCTGCATGGCACCCGCAATGCTTTGTGTGCTGCACTTGTGAAGTGAGTATACATCATGCACATAAACTCTCGACTAATTTCTTTCATTAATAAGTAGCTAATATCTTAATATTTAATTTTAGGAAGTTATATTTTGAGGTTATTTTAATTATATTATTTTTAGTCTGGACATCTTACCTCAATATTAATGTTGATTTGTTCTTGGACATGTTTCAAAACAATTCTGTTTTATCGTCAGACTCTGGGAAAGCTGACGATAAAACAGAATTGTTTTGAAACATGTCCAAGAACAAATCAACATTAATATTGAGGTAAGATGTCCAGACTAAAAATAATATAATTAGCTAATATCTGGCTCATGAAGTTGATCTTTTGCTCTCCCTCTTCCAATCTAACAGCGCGAATGCAACTGTAATCGCAACTGCAAGTAACAGCGCCAATGTGGCCATGATCGGAACTTCAAACTTTTCTCTTTCTAGGAATGTTGGAATTGTGTTTCTATTTTTTGTAGTTTCTTTCTGAATAGCCCTGTAATATTGTATATTCATTGTTTTATACATTAACATATTGATATGTTTTTACAGGAATTGCTGGTTGATTTGATCTACTTCTACCATAAAGGAGATGTTTATTGTGGTCGACATTATGCAGAATTGCTGGATATACCCCGTTGTTTTGCATGTGATGAGGTAAATCAATTTAAGCACATCAATATGCCTACCCACATTGTAACTGTTAGTTGTGTTTTTGTCTAAAGTCAACCCCAATGCACTATTTTTGATTTTAGTTCTGCATTCAGCAGATTAACATGATCGGCCTGTTTCCAATTTATTCACTCTCTTTAACAGACTATATTAAGCAAGATAATGTTTTCAGTTTTTATTATTAATTAAATACTTCTCAATGAAGGACAAATATTTGAAGAGAAAAATATACTAAGTTATGTAGATAGGAAATAACACTATGAGGTTTTTTTAATATTGTTTATTTTTTATTTCACTCACCTCATACTTCATAACTCCTAGCATACCCAGGGTTTCGTCACATCCTTTGTGACATTCTCAATGCTGTGTCATAACTGACGTCAGTTGTGAATGTGACACAGCATTGAGAATGTCACAAAGGATGTGACGAAACCCTGGGTATGCTAGGAGTTATGAAGTATGAGATGAGTGAAATAAAAAATAAACAATAGAAAAATATACGCTAAGACTGGGTTTTGAACCCAGGACCTTTGGCTTTCTATCTTCAAATATAATTTGTCCTCAAGTGAGAAGTATTAAATTAATAATAAAAACATCTAAAGAAGCCCTACGGCTTTATAAAGTAGCGTTTAAATTCCCAACAAAAGTCTTCTTAAACAAGAAGCCGCCATTTGCATGATCGAACAAACGTTCGTAACATTTGTCGCTCGGGAATTAACCGTGTATAAGAGAAAAATTTGCATTTAGATTGGAGTGCCAGTTAGCTCAGTTGGTAGTGCATTGACATAGAAAGCCAAATATAATTTGTCCTTCAGTGAGAAGTATTAAATTAATAATAAAAACATCAAAAGAAGCCCTAC
Organism: Diploptera punctata; assembly: GCA_030220185.1. NCBI lineage: Eukaryota > Metazoa > Arthropoda > Insecta > Blattodea > Blaberidae > Diploptera > Diploptera punctata. The sequence goes on along the minus strand of JASPKZ010007278.1, from coordinate 1,313,063 downwards.
TGGTTTTATAAAGTAGTGTTTAAATTCCCAATAAGTCTTCCTAAATAAGAAGCTGCCATTTGTGTGATCGAGCAAATGCTCGTAACATTTGAAGCTTGGGAATTAACATTGTATAAAAGAAAAATTTGCATTTAGATTAGAGTACTCAGGTAGCTTAATTGGTAGAACATTGGCATAGAAAGCCAAAGGTCCTGGTTTCAAACCCCAGTCTGAGCTTATATTTTTCTCTTCAAAAATAATGTTTTCAGTGTTTTAATTATTCTTTTAATGTTACTTTTTTAGCTAATAAACCTCATATTCGTAAATTAATGAGTCATTTTTTAACACCTTACCTCATATTTTATGTTTCTTTAAACACAGGAGCTGGTTTTCGAGAGAAGGATCTCTCTCATTTTCAACCGACATTATGACTACTGGATTTTCGTTGGAATCTCCATCAATAACGTTGTCATCTGGTGTTGATTTGATGAACTTTGAGATGAGGTCACGTTCATCAGGAATCTCAAAATTCATGGATCTAAATTTGTTCTTCTGAATATATATCTTCCCCCAAATTGTCAATTCTAAAGTTTTTCCAAATGTTTTAAAAGTAGGGCTTCTTTTTCAATTTTATGATTCTCCAATAAACTATGTGCTGCAATAGCTGATTTTCAATTTCAATTTCACCATTTTTAATATTTCTGAAGTGTTCCGTAGTGCAAGTGTCCAAATTTCTTTTTGTTTTTCCTATGTATACTTTATTGCAGTCCTTACCATTAATTTGATAAATTCCAGATTTTTTTGCTATCTGGGGTGTCCAATTTCTTATTAGTTATTAATAGATTACCAAGGCTAAATTTTATTTATCGGTGCCAATGTATTATTGAATTTCATGAAAATTTTTTGAAATTTGTTATGTATTTCTTGATGATACGTAATTTTCTTAAATTGTTTTCCGATAAATAAATTTAGTCTTGGTAATCTATTAATAACTAATAAGAAATTGGACACCCCAGATAGCAAAAAAATCTGGAATTTATCAAATTAATCGTAAGGACTGCAATAAAGTATACACAGGAAAAACAAAAAGAAATTTGGACACTTGCACTAACGAACAGTTTAAAAATGGTGAAATTGAAAAATCAGCTATTGCAGCACATAGTTTATTGGAGAATCATAAAATTGAAAAAGAAGCCCTACTTTTAAAACATTTGGAAAAACCTTTAGAATTGACAATTTGGGAAAAGATATATATTCAGAAGAACAAATTTAGATCCATGAATTTTGAGATTCCTGACGAACGTGACCTCATCTCAAGGTTCATCAAATCAACGCCAGATGGCAACGTTATTGATGGAGATTCCAATGAAAATCCGGTAGTCATAATGTCGGTTGAAAATGAGAGAGATCCTTCTCTCGAAAACTAGTTCCCGTGTTTGAAAAAACATAAAATATGAGATAAGGTGTTAAAAAATGACTCATTAATTTACGAATTAAGAACCTCATAATGTTATTTCCCATATTTAACTATGAAAAAGAGCTCATATTGTTGATTTTTTATTTTAAACTTGTCACTTGAACAGAGATCCTGAGTAACTGTTGCTATTAACGTGTAGTGTTTGTGTTTGCAGCTCATCTTTGTGAAGGAATACACTTGTGCTGAAGGTAAAGCTTTCCATGTTAAACATTTCTGCTGTTATGAATGTGATGTGCCTTTAGGAGGGAAGCAGTATATACCTAAAGATAATCAGCCTGTCTGTTTACAATGCTTTGAGAATAAATACGGCAAGGTGAGTCACATACACTATACCTCTTCTGTTCACTGTAAACAAAGCAGTTGTATGACGCATTTTTATTGGTTGATAATGGTTTTACCTTTGAGCATGTAAGAAAAATAGTTATCATAAGTAATGCCACGAGTGATTTCCAAATTATCGATAAATTCACGACTCACGAAGTGAGGAGTGAATTTATCTAGATATCAATTTTTATAAGATTCATGATGTGTTCTGTTGAGGTTTATTCAAAATTAATATAAAATTATAGAATATTCACCTGAAAGGTCCGTCTCCTCAACTTAATTAATCATTTAACTGTAGCGCTTTCGGGACTTGTCCCATCATCGGCAGGATTCAAAACTGGTGTTTCACTGAAGATCTGGTAGAGGGGGTTGCATGTATTGGGTTCGTTTTCGTTGATCAGGCTGTCGTTGTGAGCTGCTTTCATGATTTCCATCTCTTCGAGTACGTTTATCTTCGCTGGATTATTTTCTCTGTGCATTACTGTTAGGGTGTTTTCAATATTTAACATGCGATGTCCTTCATGGATAACGTGTTTTGCATAGCTTGATTTCCCTTCTGCGTGAATGATATCTAGATAATTTGGAAATCAAGAGTGGCATTTGTTAGGACTATTTAACGAATAAAATTAAGCTGTTTACTCACAAATCATTATTTAACTATAGTTATTTTAAAATATTTATTTATTTAATGTAAACGGCAATGTTTGAAAACAAACGATTGGTACACTTCATCTGCTTCTTTTGTTTGTCACTGCAACCAGATCATACTATTTATTGCCAAAGGAACGGAATATTGTAAGAATGCTCTCTAGTGGAGAAAAAATGAAACACATCAAACTGTATATTAATTAATTTCTGATGTCGTATGATGTAAATATGACAATTATATTTTTCTGGATTATTACCTGGGAAAAAATACATTTAAGTAAGTGCAAACAGTGGTTTCTTTTTTTTTTTTTTGTGGTGTAATCAATTGCTACAAATGTTTTTATATTAACTCCTGCAAGCGCTATGTATTGACATCCATGCACTATATATACAATCTGGTAGCCGTATTTCTTACAGTCAGTCACTGCAAAATAATGGTCAGACTTGTTCAGAATATTAAAAAGGAGGAGCTTTCTTTAATATGGTAAATTTAATATTGATAAATATTTGGTGAAACACGACTGTGATTGGTTGTAAAACAGAAATCATTGAAACGTGATTGGTCACTGACTCCCATTTGGGGCATGAGTTAAATAGTCTCTCTAACTAAAAAATTAAACTCCATGGCGTGACAGGCCTAGAAGGCCCTTGCCTATCAGCTGTTTTAATCACAGAGGGAAACAATCATCCAGCCAATGTAGGGGTGACATTTGGTCAGAATGTCAGGTCCCCAGCCATTATAGCTGGTTTCCTCAATCTGGAGCTTCTATTTATCAAATTCTTCATGATGCTGGGTGTGCACTGCTCACATATCGACCGAAATTCCACAAAAAATGTCTTCCCTTATGGGAACTTGAACCAATGCAAGTTCCATAGCTCTGCCTTAAACCACTCGGCTATGGCACAAGAGTCAGAAATATACACCTCACCTTAAAATAGTTGTTAAATTACTGTTGATCAATGAGAGGAAAGTGAGAATGGGATTCAAGGGAGGAAATGTATATGTTTCAGTTAAGGTTGCAAAACAGACTTGTTAATTACTTATTTTAGGAATTCTCACTATGATGTATATTCATTAAGGTAGAATATTTTTTATCACTCACCTCATATTGTTCTTCTTATTTGATTATAAACTAGTTTTGGAACATAGTTTCTGTTCCATCCTCAGTATCATCACGACCGTTGTGCCCGTTGTTCTGTCGTCCTTCTCTCCTTCCATTGGCTGACTGAAAAACCTCGAAACCAGGTCATTCTCACCGGGAATTTCAAAGTTCATTAATTTCTTCTTTTCGCTCTTTTGAATGTAGATCTTTTCCCAAACAGTAAGTTCTTTTGGTTTTTCTATTTGTTTTAATAATTTAGCTTCTTTCTCGATAAGATGTTTTTCAGACCATGCATGGGCAGCCACTGCAGATTTTTCTACTTCCCCTTTTTTTGACTTTCCTGAGATGTTCTTTCACTCTAGTTTTCAAATTTCTTTTAGTTTTTCCTATGTAGAATTTCTCACATTCTTCACATTTAATTTGATAAATCCCTGATTTGTTTTCTTCTTTAATTTTCTCATTCTTATTAGGTCTAATCAGTCTACTGATGCTGTAGTCATTTTGGGTGCTAACCTTATGTTGAAATCTTTAACAATTTTTTGAAACTTGTGGTGTTTTAATGAATGATATGTGAATTTTCTAAATTTTACATTATCTTCTTTTACTTTTAGAAGAGTGCTTTGATTAATAAATTTTTGTCTTTTGAACTTGTTTATTTTTTTGAGTATGATTTTTATTGCAAAACCATTTTTCGTGGCTATGTTGATTATGTGTTCTTTTTCTTTTTCATAATTTTCTTTGTTCATTGGTATGTTCACTAATCTATGTGTCAAACTATTGAAAACTGCTTCTTTGTGAGCTATGTGATTGAAACCTAAAGCTTTTATGTAGTTATCTATATGTGTCTTCTTTCTGTAAATTCCAAATTCTATCTTATTTTCTTCATTCCTTTTTAAGTTGAGATCTAAAAATGGTATTTCTCCATTGATTTCCTTTTCCATAGTGAACTTTATAGTTTGACTTTGAATGTTCAATAATTTTAATGCATCATCTATCTGTTTATGATTAACTATTGCAATTATGTCATCCACATATCTGCACCAGAACTTGAAAATTAAACGATGTCCATTAATTATCTTGTGTTAATACAAGTTAGTAGAGATTTGAACTGCAAAATGATGGTAAAACTGCTCCATGACTAATGTAAATGTTGTGCATAATCCATTCCTTTGATTTGCATTCATCTTATTGGCCAACATTACATAGATTCAAAATGAACATCCTGAACGCGTCCTCTGGTTGTTGGACTTGTAATTCTCCTGTCAGAAATTCATGGATGACAAGAAAAAATATTGAGATTAATTCTACTCTTGTAGCTTACGAAGAAAGTATTTATTAATATGAAGGCTGATCCCTAAGCTATAGCCCTGACCTATTTCTAGTTGAACAAAAATATTGATTTCTTGACACAGAAGCCTTTGATATGTGTCTTGGTAATATACCAAGTTGCAAGCCTGTGGAAAATTTGCATCTAAATTGTAACTCGCCTCGGTAGCTCAGTTGGTAGAGCACTTGGCCTGGAAAGCCAAGGGTCCCGGGTTCGAGTCTCAGTCTAGGCGAAAATTTTTCTCTTCAAATATAATTTATCTTTCAGTGAGAAATGTTAAATCAATAATAAAAACATCATTAGAAGCCTTACTAGCTTTATAAAGTCATGTTAAATTCCCAATAAATATCTTCTTAACTAAGAAGCCGCCATTTGCAAAGATAGAAGCAATGGTTTCAAAAGCATTTGGTGATAGGGAATTACAACGTATATAAGAGAAAAATTTGCGTCTAAATCGTAATTCGCCTCGGTAACTCAGTTGGTAGAGCACTTGGCCCGGAAAGCCAAGGGTCCCGGGTTCGAGTCTCGGTCTAGGCGAAAATTTTTCTCTTCAAATATAAGCCTATGGATGTTTGTGTTTGATCATAACGGTTGTTTAAAAGACATAAGGTGCAGTGTTAGTACAGAATGGAGACAGTTGAGCAAAGAGCTGTTAAATACCTTCAGAAGAAGGGGATGTCTCCTTCTCAAATTCATGATGATACGATGGCAACTTTGGGGCAATCTGCTATGTCTTATGGTTTAGTCAAAAGATGGTTTCATGCATTTAAATGTGAAAGATCGTCCTGTGAAGATGAACATGGTGGTGGCCCTCCAAGAACTGTCACAACTCCAGAAAACATCATGAATGAGTTGAGATGTTGAATTTCAAAATAAATTTGTAAAAACTTACTACAAAGTAACACTATAAAGTATTGATAATTTAAAATAATCATAATAAAAAATGTGAGATGAATACTCTTAATATTAAATTTAATTTGCAAAATTTCAGAATTCTGTGACTCTGAGATTTTTATAATAATGTCCCATGCTACTGGGGAGGAGGGTACATTCTCATCTTCTTTTCTTGTAATAAACACAACAAATGTTCTAACTAACTCACTGGCACTATCGAACCCATAGGTTCATGGCCACGTGGACATAAGCTCTCCATATATCCCTATCCTGAGCCAATGTTTTCCAATCATCCCCTGTATAATATACTTCCCTCAAATCATAGTTAATGTTATTCTCCCACCTCATTCTTGGTCTACCAACTGGGCGTTTTCCCTCTGGCTTTCCTACACGAATCTTCCATGCACGTCTTTCATTCCCCGTTCATGCCACATGTCCTGCCCATCACAGTCTATGAAACTTAAATGTTCTCATTATATCTGGCTTCCTATAAAGACCATGTAATTCACTGTTATGCAGTCTTCTCCATTCACCTGTCTGTTTATCTCTCTTTGGTCCAAAAATTTTCCTAAGAACTTTATTCTCAAATACTTGTAATCTCCTTTCCTGCCTTAAAGTAAGAGTCCATGTTTTGCATCCATATAATATAACTGGTAGAATAATAGTTTTATATATTTTCAGTTTAACATTTTTGAAAGGAGTTGGGACAACAAGAGTCTCTGTAATGCATAATAACATGCATTTCCAGAATTGAGCATATGTTTAATTTCCTTGTGCATCTCATTCCTGTTTGTGATTATTGTTCCTAGGTATCTGAATTCAGCCACTTCCTCAAAATTTCCCTCATTTGTCATTAGCTGTCCATTTCCATTATATAATGTATTTTTATGTGTGACCATATATTTAGTTTTATTGATATTTACTTCCAGTCCCAATTTCTTAGTGTTACTCAGTAGTGTGTGCATGTTGGCCTTTAGTATCTCCTCGCTATCAGCCAGTAGTACTACATCATCAGCATAAACTAACAGCTTATTAATACCATTGAGTTGTAGTACCTTCTTCATCCTCTAAAGATTTGATGGCATGCTCTAGTACAAAATTAAATAGTAGAGGAGATAGTGCATCTCCTTGCTTCAACCCATTGTGGATTTCAAAAGTATCCGAAAACAGTTTGCCTACATGCACCCTACTCTTTGTGCCATTTAGACACATTCGTATAAGTCTAACTAACTTTTTAAGAATTCCGAACTCTAGTAGGATACTATATAACTTCTCCCTCTTAATTGAATCGTATGCCTTTTGGAAGTCTACGTATAGTTGGTGTACAGTACCATTATATTCCCATTTCTTTTCTAAAATCTGTCTTAAGCTAAAAATCTGATCCGTTATAGACCTGTTTCTTCTAAATCCACATTGATGATCTCCTAGAATGTCATCAATATAAGGAGTAAGTCTGCTTACTAATATATTTGTTAGAATTTTGTACGAAGTTGAAAGTAATGAGATGCCCCTATAGTTGTTGCAGTCAGTTTTATCTCCTTTCTTATAAATTGGTATGATAATTGATTCTTTCCATTCACAACAAATGTTCACATAAAATATTCACAATAACTTTATTTGGTTCACATAATATATAAATATTTTAAAATACCGGTAACTAACTATGTTTAAATATTGAATTTGAGTAAACAGCTTAATTTTATTCGTTAAACAGTCGTAACAAATGCCACTCTTGATTTGGAAATCACTCGTGACATTACTTATGATAATTTACCTCATAGTGTCACTTCCAATGAATTTTGTTAAATATTATGTCTCTCTTTCAACAGATGTATTTGCATCAATTTCTTACAGTAATTTTTGCTTTATGTTCGTTGTTTTAGAGATGTCACACTTGCAAGAAGAAGATTGCTGTTGGAGACCAGCGAGTTGGATGGAAAGAGCTCAGCTGGCATGTATCGCCATCTTGCTTTTGTTGTTCACAGTGCCATAAATCTTTGCTTGGCGGGAAATTTGTTGTCAAGAATGACCAACCTTTTTGTAGTAAAGAATGCTACCAAAATTCATCTACTACTCTTCATAAATAAGAAAACAATTTTTATAAGCACAAAGAAAACTATATTTAAAGCTGATTTTTAAAATCCTTTTCTTTTTAGATGCAATTTATATTTATGCTCTCAGGTTTTAAACAATTCCATTACAATCAATATAATTATATTTTTATTGAGCATAAATTTATATACAATATGTATTTATATGTATTTTTAGAATCATATTTATATTTTGACTGATTACTAGTATTGTGAGAAATAGTTTGTAATTCATGTATTTTTTATAAATCATATATATATATTGAGGCACATATTATTCATGTGTACACAAGTTTGTGCCATCAAAAATAAAAATAGATAGACGAAGTTTATTAATTTTTTATATGTAAGAAAAATTGTATCACCTCATCTCCTACTCCATCTTCTAACTAGACCGGTTTCGGAACCTTGTTGGTTCCTTCTTCAGTAATTTCACTGCTTCTTACTGCATCTGTTGGTAGACGATGAACCTCCAAATCAAATCACATTTCCCAGAAATTTTAAAGTTCATTAATTTCCCCTTCTTGTTTTTTTATGTGGATTTTTTTCCCAAACCATGAGCTCTTTAAATTTTTCTATCTGTTTTATTAACTTAGCCTTTCTTTCGATTTGATGTTTTTCTGACCAATTGTGGGCAGTTACTGTAGATTTTTCTACTTCCCCATTTTTGACATCAAGATGCATTCTATGCAACCATCCAGAGGAAGAAATGGATGATGAACACCTCAGCAACTGTACAGCTGTCAAACAGGAAACTTCCAAAACTTCAGTGCCGGAGAGCAAGACTGATGCAGCACATTATACTCCAACCAACCACCACCATTTTTGACATTCCTAAGATGTTCCTTCACTCTGGTTTTCGAATTTCTTTTTGTTTTCCCCGTGTAGATTTTATCACAATCCTGTCGCAAATGGTAGTCAATGACCAATCATGTTTCAGTGAATTCTGTTTTACACCAATGACAGTTGTGTTTCACCTCGCTCTTTATCAATTTCTCTTTATCAGCTCCTGCTTTTGTGATAAAGAAAGCTCCTCCTTTTTTAATATTCTGAACAGGTTAGACCATTATTTTTCTCCAACAAATACATTGAATATAGCAAATAATGAATAGATTCAGTGATTTTACTGAGTTGTTTATTCAAAATATAAATGATTAACCTATAATGTTGATTATAACAGTTTGATGTGTTTCATTATTTCTCCACTAGAGTGCATTCTTACAATGTTGCGATCCTATTTGGCAATAAATAATATGATCGAGTTGCAGTGAATATACATAACCTCACATTTCTAATTTGTTTTCAAACATCGCCATTTACATTAACTATATAAATATTTTAAAACACCGGTAACTATATTCAAATAATTATTTTTTAGTAAAGAGCTTAATTTTATTCGTTAAATAGTCCTAACAAATGCCACTCTTGATTTCCAAATTCTCTAGATAAATTTGGAAATCACTCGTGGCATTTCTTATGATAAATCTCTGATTTGTTTTCTTCAATTTTCAAGGAAGTTTATAATAAAATTGTGTATCATTTTAATAAGTTAACAACTCAATGTAAAACTATGGTGCTCTTGTTAGGTAAATCATGCACTATGCAATTTAGAACGGATCACAGGTTACAAACTCTATGGCCACAGGTTGTAAACTTATTAAATGCTATTGATTACATAACTGACTACATTCATGGTATAGTGCAGTTCTGGCTTCTTTAGACACTTTTGAGTGGTGCATGGTGCGGTAAGAGGGGAGGGCAAGTTACAGGTACTGCCAGCAACTCTCCTCAGTTTTAAAAACATGACAGTTTGAATTTTCATATCTCTGGTTCTATGTTAGTGCATAGTTTTGATTCTAATATGTTTGAAGTGTTCATTATAGAATAGTGTTTTTGTAACAATTTATTTTATTATTATTATTATTAATAATAATAAGAAAATGCTGTTTGCATGGCTACTAGTTCCCTCCCCACTCAGCAATGTTCCCTCCTGCCACAAGCATTTGGTTTTACAATATGGCTAAAGTTACCAGAACTGGACTGTATCAACATGATTTTCTTGTAAGAATTAAATTAATGTTTTTATTAAGTTATGTAGATAGGAAATAACACTATGAGGTTTTTTAATATTGTTTATTTTTTATTTCACTCACCTCATACTTCATAACTCCTTGCAAACCCAGGGTTTCGTCACATCATTTGTGACATTCTCAATGCTGTGTCATGTTCACAACTGACGTCCGACTGTCTTCTAATCCTGCAAACTGACCTCCGTGCCATCTGATGGTTGACCTACAAACTTCCAAATCAGTCCTCTCTCCTTATAACCGGGTATTTCAAAATTCATAGTTGAATTTATCAATTTATAATTTACAAAAAAATAGGTGCCAAATTTAATATGGAAATATCAATTAACAAAACTAAAATTATGGCATTTCATGGGAAGGACCCCATACAAAGTAAAATCTGTCTCCAGAATAAAATTTTAGAGAGATCTAATCAATTTAAATATCTTGGATATTATCTCTCTATCTGGGATAAAAAGGATATCCCTGAAAAAATTACTAGTTATAATAAAAGTTTGGGAATAATTAATCAAGTTATGAAACCATCCCTTGTACAAAAAAAAAACACCAGATTACATTTATCTAACACTTTGGCTTAGACCAGTGTTGACCTATGGTAGTGAAGCATGGACACTAAAAAGACAACATGAAAGCCAGAATAGCGGCTTGTGAAATTACATTCATGCACAGAACAGCGGGTTACACCAGATGGGATCGAAAAAGGAACACCAATATCTTAAAAGAATTGAAGACTATGCCAATTTTGGAATATATTAAACAGTACCAATTAAATTGGAAACACCATCTTGAAAGAATGAGTTCAAATCGGATCCCCAAAGCTGTTTATAATTATATACCAAGAGGACGAAGATCTCTGGGCCGTCCTATGAAACGCTGGAGGGAAAATTTTCTATAGGATCGTAACAGGCCTTGGCCTAATACTTGGAAGGAAGAAGAAATGATAATATATTTTGGAAGCCAAGAATGTTTGCTAATAGCACAAAAACTAGTATTTTGGGTTCTGAAATATAAGATTATTATTTAGTAATTTGTATGAGCTTCCAAACAACAGAAAGCTTGAGAATGAAACTGTGCCTGGACTTGAGAAATAATATAATTTGCGAGTGGCTGGAGAACAAAGTATATAGCCTGGGTTATATTGTGAAATAAATAACCAAGCACTTTATTTTAATGGGTAAGAGTGATTGAAGTACTTCGTAAGAATTTGCATGAACTTGAGCTTCAATGCAAAAATGAAGCTTTTTGCTTGGCCTTAGTACCTTAGGTGAAATAGGGTTTATAAATTTCAGATAATAAATCATCTTCTTTTCCTTAATCATAATTTGTAGGATTTTCATCCTGTTTATTTCCAAAATCACTCATCGGAAGAAGATGTATTGGATGTGCATTCACTGTCGATCCATCTCTTGCCTCGTCTTCCTCTTGTTCTTCTCCCGTCCATTGGTCTATCTTCTTTAGCTCTTTTTGCAAGTCAGTTTTCTTTGATTCTTTCTATATGACTCAATATTTTCGTCTATCTATAATAAATTTGGTTATGTCTTGAATATAACATTTCATTTGTTATCGTATCAGGACCTACAGCCTTTCGATTTTTCAATCTCCGTACTGTGTCAGTTACTTCATCTATTGTTATTTCAATTAATTGACCTTGATTTTGATAATTTTTCATCTTTGATCCGAGGCTTGATTCTTGGGACTGCGAGCAATTTATAAGATACACCTTGAAGTGGGTTGCTAGCCCATTTTCATGGCGGGTTTATTATTCGGGGTTTCCTCCCTAAGCCAATTGCCTTCACCCAGCTCCATTTTATTTCAGAATTCTCTCTATTAGATGGGTTGTCTTGCAGGACTAATGAACCTCATCTGCCTGTTTGTCATTCTACAAGGCAGTAGATGTAGAGTTGCCTCTTCCGTCAGGTACACCGTATCGAAGGACTCCTCCGCTGTATCTGCCATTGAGGTCTTCACTGTAACCCTGGCAACGGGCCCTCATAAGGTACTCTTCAGCTGGGCAAGCTGAACTAAGGTTTTTTCTATGAGGTGTTACTCCTCGCCTCATCCTTTTTCAACCTGGCTTGGGACAGGCTATGGTGGGTTTAGATAACAATAATTAAAAATACCTGTATATTAAATGTTGTGATATTAAATCAAAATGTTTTACTCTATTAAGATAACATATAAGCATAAAAATATTATAGATGAATTAATATTTTTCTATGTTTTATATATTACAAGATGGAACTATGAATTGGACTTGAGGAATTCGCTTTACTTACCCCATTTCTGCGTGACGGACTTCTGATGGTTTGTGGAATCCGTATTTTTGTGAAGATAAGAGTGCGCCCAGTCCCCCGGTTTATTTCTGGACATTTCAAGAATCAAGAAATAAACCGTATTACTCCGTTGATATTGCACATTGGAGGGGTGTCCCAACCCGCCGGTTGGTCATTGTCGCTGGTTTTTCTTATCTTCAGCGATATAAGCGTGAAATTTTGAAAAAAAAAAAACATGGCAATCACAAATAACATTAAGCCGAAATGATTTGAAAATAAAAATGTTAAGATAACAACGTGAACCCCTATTCTCAATCCGGGAGCCAAGCCACCCATCCCTCCAGCCCTACTTGGCTACAGCTCAACCGGCCATATAGGTAAACTCCTCCACCTGTGGGGATCCGGGAAATTATCCGTGGCCCAGCAGTGCCCGTCTGTCACTGTTTTTCACGAGCCTCTCAATAAGTTGGGCTGCGCAGAATCAGCACTCGCTGACGCGCTGAGATGACCACAAGTTCACTGATTGTGTCCTGGGGACTCACTGACCATGTAACAGTCTGCCAGATACTCGAACTATGCTATTCGCCTAACCCCACGCCACGAACGTAAAATAACTTCAGTGGCGAGTTTAACTCCCCTCTGTGGAAGAAAGTTTATTCCACTCCATAAAACGAGACCGCCACGGACAATTCCGCCTACCGTCCCGCTCTGCCGGTACTCAAAGACTCTTTGCAGTCAGGCGTTCACCGGAAACAACTAAATGTTGCTATCTCAACTAAAAACATTACTTACGTTGTGTGCGTCCGTCTTCTTTAATCCTCTTGAAATAATTTTTCGTTTTAAAGAAGCACATTTATAATAAACCGTTTCTAGGTTTTGACTTCTTTATTAACTTTCTATTGTTACGAAGAAATAATAAGAAAGTAACATGAAGTTGCCTTAACAACTAGAATCCGATTGTGGGAAATTAAGTGCACATTTGACATAGGTATGTTTCTAAGTGACTATTATTATTATTATTATTATTATTATTATTAAGGGGCTGATTTCTATGATCTGAAAAATGGAAAATATGGATGGATTTATGACCTAAAAAAAGGTTAAATATGACCTAAAAAGAAAACAAATATGACCTTATAATCGAATGAATTTTTTACCCGTACTATATTATTCGTTAATTCATATAGATTTTCAATTGTATCATAAGAAAAAGGAAATCTTCTATTGTCCAGTGCAAACGTTTGCTACCTGTTAACAGAAACCTTCCAAACAAGTGTACAGTGAAACTGACGATTTGTATACTGGTACAATGTTGGTTATTTCCAATCGCCTGATGAATAGGCAATTAAATAAGTAATAGTTAAAAAAAAACTAAAACAACACGTTTTATTAGAAAACCCAACTAAAAAATGAAAAATAATTTTAATTTCCAACACGCTTTGGATAAAATTAAAGTGGTCAACAAAAAAATCATCTCCAACACATCTAGAATAAAACTAGAGTTATCTACAAAAAAAAATAATAATTTTACCATCAAAAGCGTGTGGCTCTCTATATCAATTAACTAGCTGGCCCGGCGAACGTCGTATCGCATTTTAATATTTTTACGTTAATTTTTCCGATGTTTTAATAGTTATCTGCTATTCGGGGCGGAAACAAATCCAACAAATCAAAGATCATAAAAATAGGTCCAGCCGTTCTCGAGTAATAAATAGTGTAACTAATCCGACTTTGTTATATATATATATATATATATATATATATATATATATATATATACACTAGCTGGCCCAGCGAACGTCGTATCGCCTTTAAATATTTTTACGTTCATTTTTCCGATGTTTTGATAATTATCTGCTATTCGGGACGGAAACAAATCCAACAAATCAAAGATCATAAAAATCGGTCCAGCCGTTCTTGAGTTATAAATAGTGTAACTAATCCGACTTTGTTTTATATATATATATATATATATATTATATAAATCCCGGCCAGGCGTTGCTGTGGCTAAGGATACCTTCAATTATGTTGTAGTAAACTAAGTGAGAAATCTAAATCAGAAAGTTTTTGTTTTACACATTTTTTTAGTTCTGGTACGTTAACTACACCCGGTATAAATATGGATGGTGGTTTATGTGGAAGTGGTTTTATTGATTGAGATGAATTTATGTTGTCTGCATTATCAGTATCATCCATAAGTGTATCATAAGGATTATATACATTTATTGATGGAATATTTTGAGAAGACTTGCTGATTTCATTATACTTTCGTTTTTTGTCTACGAACTTGTTGGAAGTTTGGATTCTCATCATCATCAAGAAGTCTCCGTATAGTAATATCATCTTGTGATATATTATAGTCATCTTGTTTTTCATTTAATTGAGGCATGGAGATTGTTTCTGTAATATTAGGCATATTATTATAACTAACAGACTTACTTACAGTTCTGTTATTCCGTTCCTTAGGACCTTAATATGTTTTTAAATTGACATTCTTCTTAAATGTAAGATTTATGCCACATAGGCCTATACCAATTTGCGGAAATTCACTTGATATCTTATCATTCATGGTCTTTAGAACTGATTCGCCATATCGTTCAATGTCCCTTCTCGGTCCAGTTAAATTTAAATTAAGTTGCTGTCTTTCAGCCAGATTACTTAAAACTAATACTTACACACGAAATTAATATTATTATCAATATATTGAAAATAAAATAAACACAAACACACTTAAATTATGAAATAATCAATATTTGAAATTCAATTGAAATTCGCGGTTGCAACAAAAAGCACAGCCACCTGGTTAAATAATAAACCAATTACCTTACACCGCCATCTGTTAGAATCGTATGGAACTCACAGATAATTATAACACCTTGTTAAATAATAAACAAATAAGTTTCAATAAAAAATGATGCGACTATAAATTTAGTTATAAACTACCCTAAGTCTCAAGTTGGATCAAACTGCACACAGTGTGCAAAATTTTATTAAAATCGGTTCAGTAATTTAGGATTCCATCGCGGACAAACAACGTGACACATAATTTTTATATATTAAGATAATCCAACAATATCTGTATTGGCGATTATTACCAAACTCTGCCATCTATGTGGGAGACCTATACTATGAAGCAATAAGCCAACAATGGCCATGGGTTCTTTGATCATAATGGTTTCCTCGAGTTATAGCTGGTTTCCTCTATATATCGCTGTATACTGTATAATGGTTCTCATCGGGATATCGCTGTCAAAAACTTTGTAATCTTACACATAGTGGGTTATCTCTGAACTTACATAGGCGGGTGTGCTATTTTGTTGGCGACATTGATGTAAGGGCGATGGAAATTAAATCAGGATGCCCAACATTTTATGGGGAGTGAATATATAATTGTTAAAAATAATATAAATTAATATGAATATATTCACTTTAATTTTGTTACTGCATGCAAAAAAAAAAGTTAGTTAATAAGCTAGAAAAAAGCGTTTTATAAGAATTTCTTTCACATTTAACTGTTTAACACTAGGAGTACTCTGAGAAGTTTTTAAGTAAAATGGAAACCATTTTCTGTGACGTCAAACAACAAGCGAGCTGGGAAGCCTGCAATAAGACCGCCATTTGTAGTTCTGAATTATAGGTGTTTCACCATTATTAATCGTAGTATATTAATAACATCATAAAGCATTTCTGTCAAATAAGGAGTTAATTAGATCCAATACTTTCTGGTCTGATGGCTGAAACAGATAAATTGAACATTGATAGTATTATAGCACGGTTATTGGAAGGTAAATATATTACTTAAATTGTTTAGTTTATTTTAATTTTGTGTGACATTCATTACTGTATTAACGTTATACAAAATATATTTATATTATGCATTGTATTTCTGCCCGAAAAAAAAAATCTTAAAACTCTTAGCGTATGTTCAATCTTCTATTCATTTTGTGCGATTGAGGTATACAAAATTGCATGAAGTTGGGTGTTTACCGTTACTTTTTTAATGTTGTTTTATTTCCTTAGACGAGTAATTAGTGAGATACGCCCTTAATATTGGTTTTATATTTGCAGTCCGTGGTGCGAGGCCTGGAAAAAATGTCCAGTTAACAGAAAGTGAAATCAGAGGTCTCTGTTTAAAGTCTCGAGAGATCTTTCTTTCACAGCCAATTTTGTTGGAATTAGAAGCTCCACTCAAAATATGTGGTATGTATTATTAACTGAAGTGTTGTTTGCTTGTTTTGCATAATTTATTGTGGAAATCAAATTCCATTTTTATATCAGTATTCAAAATTGAATTGTTTTTGTGAGAAGTGTATCATATTTATTCTGACACATTAAAATATCACTGTGAAACTCATTTTACTTTTTACTACTCATTGTTTGGAAACTCTACAATCTTTATTTTTTTACAATATCTAGTATTGCCCAAGGTTAGAATTCATATAATTTTGACCTTGTTCCACTGATGTGTTGGTATATATTGTATGACATTGAAAGTACTGGATAAGCAAGGTGTGATGAATCATTACAGTGTAGTAATATCTGATGTAATTGCAAGTGTATATCATGCAAGTAATTTTGAAATATTCGTAAGATCATAAAAGTAACAGCTATTGTAGTGAATATAGGTACATAAGAAGTTATGTTCAATTAGAACTCGCGCTGCCAACTTCGGCTGTGGTGTATAAACTGTCGCACACAATTTTCCATGTAATATTCTTATGCCACTGATGCTGTAAACACTTTTCAACCATTTATAATAACGTTAGGTACTATTTTAAACATTTTGGAACCATTTTATAAACATTTCTTACGATTTTTACATATTTCTAAATTATGCAAATATTGTACATTGAGTTCGACAGGCATGGAAATGATGTTACATCCACTAGGAGATTCTCACATCGCAGTTACCAACATACCTGTTGGATCCACCATAGAGAAATATTGGAGAGCAAGAACGCTAATGGCTTCGGTGCCAAGGCTCAGCATTTGAAAACAACAACATTTGAAAATAATTCGAAACCATATTTAGTGTTAGTGTACGTAAAATTAGTTTATATTTTGTTAAATAATATGAATGTAAATTGTTTTGTTAGGTTAGGAAATGGGAAATTAGTTTACGTCTTTTTTTTTTTGCATTTGGAAATAAATAATATGCATGTAAATTGTTTTGTTAGGTTAGGAAATGGGAAGTTAGTTTACGTCCATTTTTTAGCATTTGGGAATTTATTCCCAAAGTTGGTAATGCCGACTTCAGAGCCATCTACCGGAAGCTACATTAGCCATTACAGCAACTGCTGCAACTCGCGCATGCGCACTGTGATTCTGTAGAACTTAGAAGAATCCATGTGCGACGGTTTATACACCTTATCCCATAAAACTAACAGCTATTGTAGTGAAAATGGGTACAAATGCAAGTTACGTTCAATTAGAACTCGTGCTGCCAATTTCTTTTTCCTTCTGCTGACATAATATGGTACTACATGTAAAATCTTTTGGCTGAGGTCTACAATTTGTCGATCATGATATTCCTTACAACATTCTTATGTCACTGTTGCCTTACACACTTTAACATTTGTAATAATGTTTTGTTCGGATAAGTTGGAGAAACCGTTGCACATGAATTCTTCCAAGTTCTACACAGAGTCTCAGTGCGCATGCGCGAGTTGCAAGGACTTGCTGTAATGGTTAATGTAGCTTCCAGTAGATGGCTCTGAAGTCAGCATTACGAACTTTTGGAATAAATTCCCAAATGCTAAAAAAAAAGGACGTAAACTAACTTTCCATTCTCTAACCTAACAAAACTATTTACATGTATGCTATTTAATAAACTAATTTTGGAAAAACTGCACTTAAATTAGCGTGAAATATTTTATTCCTATAGAACAACTGTGCCAGAGTTTATAGCGCCAGCAATAACCCACAATCGATTATCATCCTCAATTACTATCTGTCGCTATGAAATTTAAATGACCAATATTTGCAATGAATTCCAAATCTATGTTTGGAAAAAGTCGGTTATATGTCTCAGACGAATTCTTCTAAGTTCCACAGCATCGCAGTGCGCATGTGCGAGTTGCTGTAATGGTTAATATAGCCTCCGGTAGATGGCTCTGCAGTTGGCGTTACCAACTTTGGGAATAAATTTCCAAATGCAAAAAAAAAATGGACGTTAACTAGCCATTTTCTAACTAAAGAAAACAATTTACATGCATATTATTTATTCCCAAATGCTTAAAAAATGGACGTAAACCAACTTCCCATTTCCTAACGTAACAAAGCAATTTACATGCATACTATTTAATGGACTATAAACTAATTTTACGTACACTAACACTAAATATGGTTTGAAATTATTTTCAAATGGTGGCAACGTTGGAACAACATGGGAAAGTAATGTATCCACGATCATGTTTTACATAAATATATAAGTATAAAATATTGTAAAGAAAACTTGAAGATCATTGGAAAATGTTTAAAATAGTACAAAACGTGTTTACAAGTGTTTAGTGCATCAGTGGCATAAGGGTGTAAGTGTAATTAGAATTGTGAGAGACATAAAACCTACCACGTCCCTGTGTTTAAAAATATATTAATAATATTAAAATTACCAAACGTTTATTAAAAATGGGTGTACACTTATCATGTAGCTGTGCTAGGTTAAATTAAATTTTGGGACTTCTACCTCAGTGCAATTAATGAAGACTGTTAGGGGCGACTGAGTCAACTTAGCCCGCACATATGAACCAACATTTATCTAAGTTGGCAATTCTGTTCCAATCATAGCTATTTTTACATGAACCATAATATTTATATCATTATGCACCGTAGCCGAGTGGTTAAGGCAAGAAGCCTTAGTGCAGAGCTATAGGACTTGCACTGGTTCGATTCCTCATGGGGGAAGAAATTTTCCTGTGGCATTATGCATTGCAGAGACTTTTGATGTCCCAACTCCTTTAGAAAAACGTTAAACTGAAAATATATAAAGCTATTATTCTACCAGTTATATTATTTGGTTGCGAAACATGGACTCTTACTTTAAGGGAGGAATGGAGATTAAGAGTTTTTGAGAATAAAGTTCTTAGGAAAATTTTTGGACCGAAGAGAGATGAACAGACAGGTGAATGACAGGTGAATGGAGAAGACTGCATAACAATGAATTACATGGTTTTTATAGGAAGCCAGATATAACAACAGTTAAGTCTCATAGACTGTGATGGGCAGGACATGTTGCACGTATGGGGAATGAAAGACGTGCATGGAAGCTTCTCATAGGAAAGCCAGAGGGAAAACACCCAGTTGGTAGACCAAGATGAGATGGGAGAACAACGCTAACTATGATTTGAGGGAAGTAGACTATACAGGGAATGATTGGAAAGAATTATCTCAGGATAGGGATGTATGGAGAGCTTATGTCTGTGCTGCCATGAACCTACGGGTTCGATAGTGCCAGTGAGTAAGTAAGTATTTTGGCCAGTATGGGACTGGTGCCCACCCAGCATCGTGAGGCATTTGTATAGCTACACAATAAGTAGTGACTCCAGGTTGAGGACGACTAGCTATAATGGCTGGGGGACCCGACATGTCACCCCTACAATGGCTCTAAGTCCTACAGAATAACAGTGCACATAATTTTATGCAAAGTAGAACCACATAATTGTGAAGTCCTACAAAAAATTTATAGAGTTGTCGCTAGATGGCACCACGTAGCTGTGAAATCAATATGACCAAACATAAAAACAGCCAGAAGTTTTGTAGTATATTCCATGGATGAAGCAATTTCTTATTCTTTAGAAATAGGATTCCCCATGGCACCTTCTGGTCACCATCCACATATCCCCTAGTTTTTAAAGTTGTGGAATTAGCAAAAATATCACTTTAATTAACTTCTTTTAGGAATTAACACTATGGGGTATTATTTGAAGTAAAATTATAATCACTAAGGACCGCATGCAAATACATTAGTCTCTACTCAAATTACTTCCAATCACTGGTGAGCTGACTCACCGTGAGCAAGTGCAAAGATCGAATTAGCTACCCACTAACTGGTCATGCATGTAAGTCGTCGTTTTCGTAATATTGGCAAGAAATTACCCAGAATTCTCAGCGATAAAACCACTTCCGTTATTTTTGTCTGCTAGAGGAACGCATTTACGCTTGCATCCCGCAAATAATACCGTATACGACGATGTCTGTGTCGTGCGATATTACCCCGATTCTCCTGTTCTTCCAGTTGAATTCTTTGGTAGATTCTATCAAATTCTCCTCTTTTCTGCATATACCGAAAACATGATCGAATTCTTGAAGGTCCGACATCTTGGATAAAGCAGCAAAGTATGCGGCAAGGTTTCAAACTACATCGGGTTGCTCATGATTCGTTCTCTGCAAAGTCATCTCACCAGGTAACTTAGGAATTTTGACAATTATTATCGCATGAACAAATTTTTGAGTATGCAAAAATGTCTTTGGATGCAACTTTCTCAGCAGAGAACGACTTTTACGGTCTAATGCGTACATAGATACGACCCTAAGAGACTAGTCTAAGAAGAAGAAGAATATGAGGTGAGATGATACAGTTTTACTTAAATACTCACCCTTAACTTATTTTTATTCTATAGTCATTTAACTGACCTTGTTATTTGATGACAGGAAAAGTATGTGCAGTTTCAACATTTGTTATTTTAATTTTATAACATTTTCATGAGTTAGATATATATATTGTTAATCTTTGTTTTAGAATGTATAATTGTAGGCTTTCACGGCCGGCATCTTGATCCATATTTGGTTCGTCTTCCGGGCTTATAGGCCGTGGTCTGGTTGTCTTCATACTTGACGTTTCGTCTACTGCTGCGGTAGACATCATCAGGAGATACTGCGTGCTCTCTGTGAACTCCTCAACAGTCGGCTGCAGACTGGCTGGTCGTTGGAAACTGTCTCTCTGTTTATAGCTAAACCCTGGGTGGAGGGGGGGGTTTTCTGCGCAGACCGAGTTATGCGCTGTCGTGCAGTTTGCAGAAGTCATAGGCTTCGTTGTTGTGTTATGCATAACACAAACTGCACGACAGCGCATAACTCGGTCTGCGCAGAAAACCCCCCCTCCACCCGGGGTTTAGCTATAAACAGAGAGACAGTTTCCAACGACCAGCCAGTCTGCAGCCGACTGTTGAGGAGTTCACAGAGAGCACGCAGTATCTCCTGATGATGTCTACCGCAGCAGTAGACGAAACGTCGAGTATGAAGACAACCAGACCACGGCCTATAAGCCCGGAAGACGAACCAAATTTGTTTTAGAATGTTTGTTACTGTTAATCTTATTAGTATATATACTTAACTGTTATCATTTTCAATGAAATTGATAATGTTGTTATTGTGATATATCTCCTTATAAAGATACTGCTTAATCTAACAATTATTATATCATCCAGGGATTAAGCCTGTTGGCTCGTTCTGGTTTCATGAAAGCTAGAATTGTTAAAATTGTTCAGACCATCTTCTGTGTGGGCGTCCAATATTTCTCCTTCTGTACTGTTTATAATTTAGCAATAATTTTGGAAATCTTTCTTCTGGCATTCTATAAATATGTTCTTTCCAGTCGTTCCTATATTTAATTATTCGGTCTGTAAGTTTGAAAATATTTAGTTCCTTTCTTATATCTTCATTCCTTTTCTTATCCAGCAGAGTATATCCTGCTATATTTCTTAAAATTTTCATTTCAGCTGCTGCTTCCAATCTTTGTTCTTGTCTTTTAGTGATTGTCCAACATTCTGATACATACATCAATACAGGAACAGCCACCACTTTATAAAATTTAATTTTTGTTTCTTTTCTTGTGTTTTAAGGGTTCTTTTAATAGTGCCACACATTAGATTAAATTTATTTATTTTGTCATTAATATCTTCAATTTTAACATATGATAAATTGAAACCTAGATATTTAAAACTGTTCACTTGCTCTAAAATTTTATTATCAATTACTATTTTTGCTCTTAAGGTATCATGTCTTTTAAATGCTAAAATTTTAGTTTTATTCTTTAAAATTTTAAAATTGTAATTGGCACTTACTTTTTCCAAATTAAAAATAGCTCTTTGTAGATCATCTTCTGAACTGGAAATCACTACTTGTTCATAGGCAAATAATATTGTATCCAACAGTTTATTATTTCTTTTAAAATGTTTATTTAAATTAATCTGCCACTTTAACATAACCTCGTCTATATACAAATTAAAAAGAGAAGGTGATAAAGGACACCCTTGTCTGACACCACGATTTCTTGTCTGACACCACAATTTATTGTTACCATTTTTTGTTGTTTAGATTTAAAACCCATGTCTATTACAATTTTATTCTTTACTTATAAACTTTGTATAGCCATAATCAAATGTTGTGGAATACCTTTATTTATCATTATATCCCATAATTTACTTCTATTTACCATATATTTTTTAATTATTATATCTGTCCTACAATATCATTATTTTTTACAACACAGAAAAAAAAGTCACTCTTTCTAGCTAGTTAACTCATTTTTTTACAATTTTGGAGAACTACTTTACCCACTCACCCAAGATGAAAATATCTCTTTTACATACCAACCTGAGATTTTTGGGAAACAATCAAATTCCTAAAAGCAGCACTGAGAGTGGGGAAAACTGCACCCTCATGACTCATCTATGAACTCACAAAGGAAACATACTACATCGAAGATCTACGTCTGAGAATGCTACTACCATCTTCTAGCCCCCTTGCCAAGAACTGTTAGACAACAGGAGAGAAAAACAGAGAATAATAGGTGTTGATTTCTACATCTCCAGAGCTATGCTGGACAGGAACTGGACAAAAGCCAACCAAGAGCTAAGACATGTTGTGACAAGATATTCGATTCATGGCTTTCATCATAAGGTGTGCAGAATCAAGAAATATCGTGAACCTAGTGAGAAGTGCAGGTGTGAATTGTGTTGTGGACAGTGTGACCGATATATACCGAAATGCCCAAGAAACATGAAATCGCTGAATGACTACAGCAAAGACTAATGTACAATCAATGCCCATTAGGGCAAACCTTTCTTCTTATTATAAAATATATATTTTCCT
Source organism: Diploptera punctata (assembly GCA_030220185.1). NCBI lineage: Eukaryota > Metazoa > Arthropoda > Insecta > Blattodea > Blaberidae > Diploptera > Diploptera punctata. Next base: position 1,289,770 of record JASPKZ010007278.1, on the reverse strand, counting down.
AGGTAATTATTTACATACTGCAACAATTATTTGTGTTTTTTATTTTTTTTTTATTTCAATTTATGTTGGTGGACTCCTGGTATTAAATCCCCAAATGTTTCAACTTCTCTAAAAAGTTAAACTGAATTTTTTTTTATTCAATGCCCCAGGTTGTCATTTTGACATTTCTGGTGTTCTGTCCTGGCATTGGCTTAATTGTAACCTACTTCTGAAGTTGGGGTGTCTAGAAGGTGGAGTTACGTTACCCCGATGATATGATGGGTGATAAATGATAATGAAGTACCAGGAGAGTTCTTAACCTAAATTCCAGATCATGGGCAACCACAGGAATGATTCCCCTTTAAGAAAAAATTCTTGTGGTTTGACCGGGAATCAAACTCGGGACCTCATGAACAGTAGTCAGAAATGCTGACCACTAGTCCTTGAGGCTGGTCTAAACAGAAAATATATAAAACTGTTATTCTTCCAGTTACATGAATTGAAAAATAGTCTTACTTTAAGGGATTAGGAAAGGTTATGAGTATGTGAGAATACAGTTTTTAGGAACATTATTGGACCGGCTGCTGGCCTCATATCCACATGTGTCAATCACAGAGGTAGATGATCATCAGCATGTTGAGTCCCCCAGCCATTATAGCTGGTTTTCTCAACTTGGAGCAACTACTTATTGTAGCTACCCAAATGCCTCACGATGCTTGGTGGACATTGGTCCCATACTGGCCAAAATACCATGAGAAAATTTCTTCCCCCATGGAGACTCAAACCAGCGCAAGTCCCTTAGCTCTGCGCCAAGGCTTCCTTCCTTACCACTCAGCTACGGTGCCGGACTTTTCTCTTTATATACGCTGTCAATTCCTGTGCACCAAATGCTATGAAACCTTTGCTTTTATCTTGCAAATGGCAACTTCTTTATCAGGAAGACATTTATTTGGGAATTTTATATTACATTAAGAACAAATTATACAAACACCTTAACAGCCTCCTTGGCGAAGAACAGAATGGCTTTTGTAAAAGTCGATCCTGCTATGATGGTTATTTCTCCATTAAATTATTAATAGAAAAACAGAGGGAGTTCAATGTAGAAACACATTTAGCTTTGTGGACTTCAAAAAAGTCTTCGACAAAATCAATAGGAATAAACTGTTGGAAAGTTTAGCTGATAACAATCTACCACAACAGCATATTTTAAATTTATACAATATCTATAAAAGAACTTTGATTTCAGTTCGAATCATTAACACACAAACAGAATGGACCAAAATTAATAGGGGCGTAAGACAAGGACGTGTCCTCACCCTTGCTCTTTATCATATACATAGATAGAATACTCCAAGATTGGCAACAGATGAGACACGGTTCTATCCAAATTAATAGAAACCATAAAATAGACTCTTTGCTTTTTGCAGATGATTTGGCATTAATAGCTTCAACAGAAACAGATTTACAGTATTCTATACACAATTTTAATATAATTGCAAAAAGGTACAATATGGAAATCAATACAAAGAAAACTAAAGTGATGGCGTTTTGTGGGAAATACCCTCCCTATACCTAGCAAAATTGTTTTGGATGATGAAATTCTAGAACGAGTAAACAAATTTAATTATTTGGGTTATAATTTAACATTTCAAGATGAAGCTGATATATCAAAGAAAATCACAAATTTTACAAAAACGACGGGGATAATTAACAGTTAATGAAACCATCTTTAGTACAGAAGACCACAAGATTACAGCTTTATAAGGTTCTCGCAAGACCAGTATTAAGATAATGTAGTGAAGCATGGACAATACGAAGAAGAGATGAAAGTCGAATAACATCAAATGAGATGTGATTTATGTTCCTTACAGCAGGCTATACAAAGTGGGACCATAAAAGAAATGAGGAAATTATGGAAGAGCTGGATGTGGAACCCATTTTTCACCATATACAAAACTACCAGAACAACTGGAAAGCCCATCTTCAACGAATGCCGTCTCATAGAATTCCAAAAGCCATGCTTCGTTACTGCCCCCAAGGCAAAAGATTGCTGGGACGTTCAAAAAAGTGCTGGATGGAAAATTCCTCTTTCAGACCGTAACAAGCCACACGGCCTAATACTTGAATGGATGATGATGATGATATTACATTATAAAGCCAGTATGGCTTCTTTCAATTGGGAGAATAATATCAAAACCATAATTTGAGGAAAGTGGATTATACAGGGATGATTGGAAAACATTAGCTCTGGATAGGGATATATAGAGAGCTTATGTCTGCACGGCCATGAACTCATGGGTTTGATAGTGCCAGTGAGTTATACATTATGGACATATTGTAATTTCCTTATCAGTTTGCTGCTTCACACCAGCATGATCAAATTGCAAATACTACAAAAACTTTTCAAATAACAATTTGTTATTTTTATCTCTAATGCAAAAATGCGCGACCTCTAGCAGTTTGTAACCATGACTTATGTTCATTCCAGTTATTTCTTTTCTGGTTTGAAGTTCAAGGATGTTTACTGTAAACGTTGCATTAAGTTAATTATAAATGAGATAAGAGCAAAAATATTACACCCGAGAAATGAACAAAAACAAATGTCATTTATACACAGTTTCTTAATGACACCTTGAATGTTTTATAGACCTGTTAGCATATCTTTGATCATTAAATTAAAAAATAAATCAACAAAGTCTAATGTTTACTTGTATCACATAACGTGAGCATTTGAAATTTCTTTACTTTGATTTAAAGATGTGCAAAAATTGATCTCCGCTTCTTGGATCCTGCTCTGTGCATCTCATTGGCTCTCTTATCTTTTCAACTTGCATGCATTCACTATATTCTCACCATAACTTACACACTATCGAGAAACTAACTCAAGCTGTAAATTTACATTGGACATCTCACTATTTAACATTCCTCCCCTCGTACATAAAGGACTGCCCAACTCAAAATCAGTTAACACTTTGAGTCCTGCAGTGGTACTAGTACCACGACATTTAAATGGCACTGAAGCCGGAGAAAATTAAATCCCTCGGCATGCCTGTACCGGCAGATTTACAGGCGTGTTTTTTTTGGTTCAGAAAAACATCCTTGTAAATCTGCCGGCACAGGCATGCCGAGGAATTTAATTTTCTCTGGCTTCAGTGTCATTTAAATGCCGTGGTACTAGTACCACCGCCGGACTCAAAGTGTTAAAAAGTAAGCTTACTGAACATTTAGACCAGGGGTGTCCAAACTACTGCCCGCAGGCCTGATATGGCCCTCCATCACTTTCTATCCAGTCCCAGTAGACCTGTAGTATTCTAATAAATTAAAATATGCTAAGGATAGGCCTATAATATTAGTTTACCACCAATGGAACAAGAACTTGTGAAATGTTACGACATAACAATGAAAGTAGGAAATCAGCACACGATAATATCAATTAATTTTAGCAGATTTGACTATTTTACACTTTTCTGCACTCAGTTAATTTACTGTCATTATCCTTCACATAGTCCACTGCTGTGGTCTTGAGGTAGCATGCTGCCTTGTCACGCAGTGGGCCCAGGTTCGATCGCCGGTCGGGGCAGGTTTTCTGAGTGAGGTTTTTATCGGGGTTTTTCCTCACCTGTAAGGCAAATGTCAGGAAAACTTTAAGGCCCAAATGGTCCCCGAAATCGTATGGCCATCATCATTATCAACATCCTTATCATTCTTATCATTATCATCATCATCCTTCACCGGTGTGGAAAGCAACGGGAAACTACCACACCTACAATTCCCTAGTAAAGCTGCAAGCATAGCATGAAAATGCTATGATTGCAGTGAAGGACCTGCCTTTGGGCAGAATTACTATGGATGGATCCTTCACATCTCTCTGTTGTTCCAATCTCCATCGTCCATTTCGTTTTCCAATCATGCTGCTCAAAACACCATCAATCCACCGTTGTTTTTGGCCGTCTTACTTCTACCAAGTGGCAGTCATTCTAGTATTCTGCCTTTCGTTATTCTTTTTACATGATCATGCCATTTTAATTATTTGTTTTTCATGAAATTCACAATTTAAGTTTGAACATTCATCTCTTGTTTAATTACACTGTTTCTTATTTTATCTCTTCTAGAAATAATAATAATAATCCACAACACCTATAATAGGTAAATCAATGGTAAAGAGAAAAATTTCTGTCTGAACCAGGAATCGAACCCCAAACCTTTAGCTTTCATGCTAATGCTCTGTCCACTGAGCTAATTCAGGCTTCATTCCCATCCAAGCAGAGCTCAGTGGACAGAACATTAGCACGGAATGCTAAAGGTTTGGGGTTCGATTCCCAGTTCAAGCAGAAATTTTTCTCTGCACCATTGATTTACAATAATTTGTGTTCATTAATTTACTTATTTCTATCATAGTAATAGCTTTAGCTTCTCAATATTAATTTAATAACCTATAATAGGACCTATGGCTTGTGCCACTTGATGTTTCTTCCATTTTGCCTGCGATACAAATACGTTTGGGCGGCTCTGATGTAGACATCTTATAATATATAACCAAGCACTACACCAATTCCAAGCTAAATTCCAGTTGTACGTAAACAAACTTGCATAAGGTATTACTTTGCTGACACAGTCTATTGGGGTACTCTGCCGTATGACTGAATTGTGTAACTGTCATCGATAAAAAGATTGTTCTTAGGCAACATTGTATTTTACAGGAAATAAGACTGAATACAACATAAGATGGTACCAATATTTAGAAACTTTCCCCATTTCTTATTTATAACAAAAATTATATATGGACCTACCTAATCAGACATTTACACTTTTTCCATGATGTCGATATGCTTTATTTACAACTTCAGTACTAGCACAGTTTATGCTTCATGCTGACTCACCTGTAAATTCTGATATTTTCTCAAATCCTTAATGGCTAATGTAGAATATTTTTTACTAAACTGTTTGAAAATGCTCAAAATAATTCATTTCTCTTTGCTTTTCAAATACTTTCCTTTCCAGTGTCTTATACAGAAGCGGCTATTTTTAAACAACTAAAATTCCAACATATTCTACATTGCACATCCCTAAGAATAAAACGGTGCTTATTTAATCTATAAAAATTGTAATTATATATCCAATTCCAATTGAGGGTCTTTCCACTTTTCAGCGGTTGCCCTTTTACCAGCAGGCTGCTGGCCCTTCACATCCACATGTGTCAATCACAGAGGTAGATGATCAACAGCCAGTGTAGGGGTGACATGTGGTTAGCATGTCGAGTCCCCCAGCCGTTATAGCTGGTTCCTCAACCTGGAGCCGCTACTTATTGTAGCTACCCAATTGCCTCACGATGCTGGGTGGGCACCGGTCCCATACTGGCCGAAATACCATGAGAAAATTTCTTCCCCCGTGGAGACTCGAACCAGCGCAAGTCCCGTAGCTCTGCGCCAAGGCTTCTTACCTTAACCGCTCGGCTACGGCGCGGGACAATTATATATTATTCTCCTATATAACTTATAGCTGTGCTAGATAATACATATTTTTATTATTTTATATTTTCTTTATTTATAATATTAGAGAATTAATTAGATTTTTTTACATGCTCAAAGATAAAATCATTATTTGACCAATGAAAATGCAGTCATACAACAGCTTTATGTACACTTAGGGCCGCATGCAAATACATTAGTCTCGGGTGAGTTGAGTTTTCCTTGAGCACGTGCAAAGTTCGAATTAGCAAGTCACTGACTGGTCATGCATGAAAGTAGTTTTTTCATAATATTGGCAAGAAATTACCCAGAATTCTCAGCGATAAAACCACTTCTGTTATTTTCATCTGCTAGAGGAATGCATTTACACTTGCGTCCCTCAAATAAAACCGTATAGGACGATGTCTGCATCGCACGATATTACACACCGATTCTCCTGTTCTTCCAGTTGAATTTTTTGGTAGACTCTATCAAATTCCTCTTCTCCGCATATACCGAAAACATGATCAAAGTGTTCAAGGTCTGACATCTTGGATAAAGCAGCAAGGTTTCAAAGTACATCGGTTCCCGGGTTGCTTACGATTCGTTCTCTGCAAAGTCACCTCGCCAGGTAGCTTAGGAATTTCGACAATTATTATCGCGTGAACAGACTTGAGTACGCAAAAGCATCTTTGGATGCAACTTTCTCAGCCGAGTACGACTTTTATGGTCTAATGTGTTCATAGATACAACAAAAAGAATGGGCCGACTCTTGATCTCGAATATTTTAAGTTCTAACGCATGATTCACATGAGTAAACTAATTGCACGGTAGAGCTACAATATGTTTCCCGTCTTCCTTTAAAGATCTTTCTTTTTAAACACAAGAAGGTAACGAATGCTTAGCTCAGTGTTTAGTGGCTTGATTCGTATGCAAGAGGAGGTCACAGGTTCGATTTTTAATTGTTAAAATTATTTCTACTTTATTCTGTCTGTCCATTCTTAAAAAAAATTCCTATTAGGAAGTATTACTTTTATTATCATTATTATTTATTTATTTAGTTGTAAACAGGTTTGCAATGTAATAAAACATACTCCTGTGCCCAAAGCATTTAAATTTTTATCTTCTTTCTCCATCTTCCAATTCCAATTCTTCTAGACCTAACTCCCTCATACCTCTTCTTACATCATCCATCCATTTAAATCTAGGTTGACCTCTCTTTCCTTTTCCAGGTGGAATCCATTGCAAAGCTTGTCTGGGTAATCTTTTGTCTGGCATCCTACGAGTATGACCATGCCATTCTAGTTGTCTGTATCTCACAAAATCTAATATTGAATTTTGGACTTTCATTTGTTGTCTAATGATTGTATTTCTGATTTTTTTCCAATTTAGAATGTCTAGGGAGTAGTTGAGCGTCTAGAACAATGCATTTCAGTAGACATAAGCTTTAAACTCAAATTTTTATTCCACTGCCAAGTTTCTGGCACCGTATGTTAGCGTGCTTCGAATTATGGATTTGTAATTTGGTATCTATTCTTATGTTCTTATCCCACAAAACTCTGTTTAACATTGTTATTACCGATCTGCCTTTTTGAATCCTATATTTTATGTCATTTTCTTGGGTACATTTTGAGTTAATTTTGAACCCCAGGTAATTACATTCTTCACATCCTTTGATACATCCCATTATTATTATTATTATTATGTAAAATTGTAGGTTTTCACGGCAGGTGTCTTGATTCCTGTTGGGTTTGTCTTTCGGGCTAAATGGCCATTGTCTGGTTTTCTTAAAACTACTGCTGTAGACATCCTCAGGAGATTCTGCGTACTGTATGAACTCCTGACACTTCAACTATCGGCTGCAGTAATTTGGAGCCGAAACAGACTAGTAAATAAGCCTAAATCATAACGAAGAAGAAGAAGGATATCTATCTATAATGGCAAAGCCCATTGTTGAGCCATAGCCTCTCCTTTGTTCCGGAGTCATTAGATCAAGTTAATTTAGTTACCTTGTTTGCTCATAGATGGCATGAGGTCAACACTGACCCAGTGAAACATCTAGTGTATGTGTGTGTGTATATATATATATATTATTTTTCCCGTCCTAGTACTATCTTGGTTTCCTAGATATCAATACGAGGCAGAATGCTGACCACGGGCCACTCCAATGACATCTATATGAAAACAAGTGTAACTAAATTTTTTCCCTGTAGGGGGAGAGCACCTAAATCTCATTGAGGGAAACAAGGGCTTACAAAAATATATTTATATATAATTTAATCCTGGTAAAGTGGAAGAGAAGGTCTTGATTTTATTCATCACATTTGGCGAAACAACCTGGATCAAGTCACAGAAAGAATTCTCCTCTAGACCTCTCTATTTCTGGCATCTATCTACCAATTTTGAATGTTAAATCTTTGGACATCTTCCAAAACTCCATCCATCCACATAGCTGTAGGCCCTCCCAACATTTCTTTTTCCATTTGGATGATCCACCATTATACTTTTAACTGTCTCACTATTATTCATTCTCTAGATATGTCCTGCCCATCTTAATCTAGTTATTCTAATATCTAATAATTTACAAATGAGTTGGATTAAATGTTTTTACTTCTTGTCTCATAAAATTCTATGTTTTCACAATACCAGTTTCAAAGGCCATTTGGCCTCATCTTCAGTCAAACTCCAATTTTTGAAATTTTGCCATTTCCAACAACTTCTGAACTGCAATCTGATGCCGATTTTGTGAACTTGGAGATTTAATTTTGTTCGTCAGGAATTCCAAAATTCATGTTACCTCTCAATGTAATTTTCATTAAAATCTGTAAGAATGTCTGGTTATTTATACGAGTGGTATAGTTCCTCCCAATTATATTGTATTCACCATTCTCCCCTTTTCTTGAATAGGTCCGTATATTTTTCTCAGAATTTTCCTTTAAAAGGTTCCAAGTTGAGCAATGGTATTTTCAGTCAAATGCAAGTCTCGCTTCCATACAATAGTTTATTAAGGTCTTACATAATCTAATTTTTGCTTTAAAAGTGAGATTTTTATTCAAAATATTTTATCATTCTCTTATTTCCTATTTAATATTGTTAGTTATTAATGTCCCACGCCGTAGCCGAGTGGTTAAGGCAAGAAGCCTTGGCGCAGAGCTACGGGACTTGGGACTTGCGCTGGTTTGAGTCTTCATAGGGGAAGAAATTTTCTCATGGTATTTCGGCTAGTATAGGATTGGTGCCCACCCAGCATCATGAGGCATTTGGGTAGCTACAATAAGTAGCAGCTCTGGGTTGAGAAAACCAGCTATAACGACTGACCACATGTCACCCCTACGCTGGCTGGATGATCATCTACCTCTGTGATTGACATATGAATGTGAGGCCAGCAGCCGGATGGTAGGCGAAGGGCCTTCTAGGCCTGTCGTGCCAGGAGAAAAAAAAAGTTATTAATTTGGGACCCCAGATATACAAAACTTTCTACTTTTTTCTTTCTTATTTTCATTAAAGTTCATATAATTATATTCTTAACTTCATTAGGTAAAATAAATTATTTATTGTTCTGCATTGTAGCAGAGAGGTCAAGGGACCAATGCCTTCTTGCAGAGCTATAAAATTTGTGCTGGTTCGAGTCCCAATGGTGGAATACATTTTCTCTGGAATTTTGGGTAGCTACAATAAGAAGCGGCTCAAGGTTAAGAAAACTACTCCTCACTTCGTGAGTCGTGATTTATCGATAATTTGGAAATCACTCGTGGCATTACTTTTGATAATAATTATTTTATAATTATATTATTATTATTATTTATAGTTTCATCTCTTGATAAAGTTTAGGTATTGGGAAATTTCCTAGGTATAAAATTGGTAGGGACATAAAGGCTAGCTATAGTTTCTCCTTTTGCTGTTGGTAAAACGTTACAAATTCTCACAGTTCATTATTTTAATATTGTTATTTAACATGATCAAAAATTCCTCATAAATAAAAAGAATAATTGTTTTTGTCCATTATGTTTAATGTTATTAATTAATGTACTTTTTTTAATTTAAGAGTATGTCACTTTGACACTAAGGTTAGAATTAAATAAAATTACAGAATGAAAGTTTTTTTAAGACTTTTACAATATCAGATATATATACAAAAGTGGAAATTTACTTAGATTGGCTTTCAGTTAGATATTGACAGAGTTTTGTATTAGGGATAAAATTTGAAATTGTTTAAGAATTAAATTAATGTTTTTATTACCTCACCTCATATCCTCTGGTCGACCGGTGTTATGTCGTTTCTTGGCAGTTTTCTTCTGAAGTAAGAAGAAAACTGCCAAGAAACGACATAACGGTCGACCAGAGGCTACTGACGGTGGAGATAAGCTCTGAAACTGCAGTATAGAAGAAAAAGGATATGAGGTGAGATAATAAAAACATTAATTTAATTCTTAAATTAAACCTGTGTTCTTTCCCTGTGAAAGTTAAATATTGAAACATTAATTTAATTATTAAATTAAACCTCATAGTGTTCTTTCCCTGTGAAAGTTAAATAAATTGAAACTGTTTGTTATTTATTGTGCCATGAGTAGTATGAATTTGCAGTTTGTGAACAATTTAGGAAATTGTCTACATATGTATTGTTTGTTATACAGGTGATATCCATGGACAGTATTATGATCTCCTTCGGCTATTTGAATATGGAGGATTTCCTCCAGAATCAAATTACTTGTTCCTTGGTGATTACGTAGACAGAGGGAAGCAATCACTCGAGACCATTTGTCTTCTTCTCGCTTACAAGATCAAATATCCAGAGAATTTCTTCCTGCTCAGGGGCAACCATGAATGTGCAAGCATCAATAGGATATATGGATTCTATGATGAATGTAAGCATAATTTTTATTTTCCTTGTTTGTCCAAATTTTTTATCTATCATTACTTTCCTTTTTTTTTAACTTGTAAGTGCTTTGAAGGATGATACGTGAATTTCTTGAATTTTATGTTTTCTTCTTTTTCTTTTAGAAGTGTACTTTGATATGAATTTTTGTCTTTTGAACTTGTTTATTTTCATGCGTATAGTGCTTTCTTCAAATCCAATATTTGTAGGAACATTGATTGTGTGTTCTTTTTCTTTTTCATAATTTTCTTTGTTCATGGGTATGTACACTAATCTCTGTTCAAACTTTTGAAAACTGCTTCTTTGTGAGCTATGTGATTAAAACCTGAGGCTTTAATATGGTTATCTATATCTATATTCCTTCTGTATATTTTAAATTCTATCTTATTTTCTTCATTCTGTTTTACATTTAGATCTAAGAATGGTATTTCTCTTTTATTTTCAGTTTCCAAATAGTGAATTTTATAATTTGATATAATTTCAAAGCATCATCCATATGTTTATTATCTCTATGCCAGAATTTGAAAATGTTCAAATGCTTATTTGCCCATAGATGTCATGAATGGTATATGGTCAGCATACCTACCCAATGAGACATCTAGCAGGCAACTGAGGTATTACTAGGATGATGTCAGCAGTAGCTGCTCATGCTTGGTCTGAAAAACATCTGACACAATAGCTAGTTTAAGTAAACAAATAGAAAAAAAGCTCACGATTTGGGAAGAAATCCACATTAAAAAAACTTATAAATTTACAAATTTTGAAATTCCTGGGGATTTTGATTTGATCCAGGTTTGGTCTATCAACATAGGGAGTAAGAAACAGTTCTCCCGAATGACATAACATCAGTCGACAAGATATCACTGAGGATGAAGCCGCTTAGGCTTTGGAATAATTATATAACTGTATATGAGGTGAAGTATAAAGTACAGGATTAAATTATATTATAGAATATTTACCTAAAAGGTCCGTCTCCTCAACTTTATTCGTTATTTAATTGTAGCGCTTTTGGGTCTAGTCCTATCATCAGCAGGATTCAAAACTGGTGTTTCACTGAAGGTCTGGTAGAGGGGGTTACACATACTGGGTTCGTTTTCGTTTATCAGATGGTCATTGTTGTTAACTGCTTTCAAACGTACTTGAGGAGATGGAAATTTTGAAAGCAGTTAACAGGTTACACATACTGGGTTCGTTTTCGTTTATCAGATGGTCATTGTTAACTGCTTTCAAACGTACTTGAGGAGATGGAAATTTTGAAAGCAGTTAACAATGACCATCTGATAAACGAAAACGAACCCAGTATGTGTAACCCCCCTCTACCAGATCTTCAGTGAAACACCAGTTTTGAATCCTGCTGATGATGGGACTAATCCCGAAAGTGCTACAGTTAAATAACTAACAAAGTTGAGGAGATGGACCTTTTAGGTAAATATTCTATTATTTTATACTTTAATTTTCAATGATACCTCAATGGAAAATATCATGAATCTTATAAAGTACAGGGCTATTCAGAAAGAAGGAACAGACTTCAAACATTTATTTCTTCCAAACTACAAAAAATAAAAACACAATTCCAACGTTCCTGGAAAGAGAAAAGTTCAAATTTCACTATTTTATGTATTCAATATGAGCACCATGTGTTACACGACAAATATCAAAACGGTGGCTCATTTCTTGCCACACATGTTCAGCTGGTTTCTAGTTATCGAATTCACAGCTCAAACAATTCAGTGTCGTAGATTTTCAAGTGTCAGGCATAAGGGGGATAAAACATGGTCTTTTACGTAACCCCACAGATAAAAATCACACAGTGTTAGGTCTGGTGACCTGAGAGGTCACCGGTAATGAACTTGATCTTCTGTCCTCCTCTTCCAATCTATAGTTCCTGTTGTGTCAACATGACGAGCAACAGTCCCAATGCGGCTGTGATAGGAACTTCAAACTTTTCTCTTTCCAGGAGTGTTGGAATTGTATTCCTATTTTTTGTAGTTTGGAAGAAATAAATGTTTGAAGTCTGTTCCTTCTTTCTTAACCCTCTGCATGCCACTGGTAAAATCTCTTGTGTCAGAGATTTAAATCACATCTGTCGATGTGATCGGCTTTGCAAGTAGTTTAAGCATATTATCTGGCAGGTTATGGAGAGAAGCATCAGAACCGATCTAGTCAGCTCATGGCACCTAAAGGATTAATAGCTCTGTAGTTTAATGAAACATTTTGTTCCATTCTGACTAATAATTATATTTGTAGGTAAGCGACGATATAACATCAAACTGTGGAAGACTTTCACAGATTGTTTTAACTGCCTACCTGTGGCAGCCATTGTTGACGAGAAGATCTTCTGTTGTCATGGTGGCCTAAGTCCCGACCTACAAAGTATGGAACAGATTCGACGGATTATGAGACCCACCGATGTACCAGATCAAGGTCTTCTATGTGACCTCCTGTGGTCTGATCCAGACAAGGTATAAAAACATGCTTTTCAGTAGAAAATACAGTAATAAAATTAATTTTTATCAAGTCTTACACAATTTTATACCAAATATTATAGATAAACTTGTCAATGATTATGTTAACGGATCAAATTACTGACTATTCAATGAAAGAATTTGACTATAATGAGACAAGTTGAAAATATTTAAAGAAAAAAAATTTACACATATAAAGAGTATATACCGTATAATCCTTGGGAGAGATTTAAAAGGGATAACCCATAAATATTTAACTCAACCATTCTTCTTCTGCTTCATGAAATTAAGCCTTTTGACCTGTTTTCACATCAAGTGGGATTTAATGAATCCTCCCATATAGTAAATGGATGTCCAACATTTGTATGTCCTATTGGTTTGTACTTTAGTAACAGCTGAGGGATTCTATCTGTAGGCATTCTCTTGACATGTTCATACCAGTTGTTTCTCATGTTGTCAATTCTATTTGTTAAATTGAAAATATTTAAGTCCTTCCTAATATCCTCACTTCTTTTCTTGTCCAAAATTGTCACACCTGCTACTGAATGTAGGAACTTCATTTCTGCAGTTTCTATTTTCCTTCTGTCTGAACGGTTAAGAGTCCAATTTTCACTTGCATTTGTTAAGACAGGCACTGCCATAATTTTGTAAAATTTTTGTTGTGTGCTCCTCAAAGTTTTATTTTTCAGTGTCCGTCTTATAGTGCCACACATTCTGTAAAATCTATTTAATTTAATATTAATATCTTCCTTCTGGCAGTATGATACGTTGCATCCTAAATAATTAAAATTGTTCACTTGTTGTATTATACTGTTATTAATACTGATTTTACACCTCATATGGTCTTTCCCGTTGAATGCCATTACTTTCGATTTACTTTCAGAGATTGTCATATTGAATTTATTTGCTGTTTTGTTTAATTTATATGCTGCTATTTGTAAATTGTCTTCTGAAGAGCTAAGGATTGTCTGATCGTCTGCAAACAATATGGTATTGAATGCCAAAACCTACCAAGAAAATTCTTCCAGAGAAGCATTGTGATGTACCAAGGGCGTGTCCAAAAAAAATTATCTGCCTTTTAATTGCAAGACTCTAAAATCCAGTGCCAAATCTCTCATTTAAACTAGAAGGAAATAATACTACACCTGAATTGGTAGATTGAATAACCCTTACTATACCCCAGCCGCTGGATCTCAGGCTCTGAAGTTTAGGTTATACGAGGGGTAAAGAGGGAACTCGCCCTCTACAGCCAATAAGGAAATGGTTGAAGTGAGAGTGAATGTCTGCCACAACTAATCACTGCTCTAGACACAGCTGTAGCAAGGTTTGAAATTGCTGAGATATTGTCAGCTGTATGTCTGCTAACCGCATACATAAAGTGGCCCTCTCACTGAATATCCATATCGACAACACTTGTGAAAACGTCAGGGCCGGAGAATCAGTGGCTTGTCTTTACATGACATCCTGCCTCACTTCACTTGTCTCTTACTCATGCAGATAGAACATCTGTTTTTCACAGTGGGTTGACATCGCTGGATTCTGACTTCGATTTCTGTGCCTTGCAGTTAAAAGCAGCGGATATTTTTTTTTTTAGATACGGCCTTTGTACATCAACAATGCTTCTATGGGAGAAATTTCAAGATAGGTTTCCACATGTAATGATTGACAGTTCTCTTGTTAGTATTATAGAGGTGTTTATATATTAAATTTGAGAATTTTTAACATTATGAGGTTCAATTAATAATAATTAAATGAATCGTGATTTCTTCTTACCTCATACTTCTATTTTAAACACAGCACTGCAGTATTGGCGACACATTGTCGTCGTCATCAGCTGTTTTCACGACTGTCAATTTTTTCTTTTGCCGGTAATTATCTAGGCTGCCATCTGGTGTTCTTTTGAAGGAATTACTCTCCAAACTGCCATCTGGTGTTATTTTGAATTACTCATTTTTTGTTCTTGGACATGTTTCAAAACAATTCTGTTTTATCGTCAGCTTTCCCAAATCAACATTAATATTGAGGTAAGATGTCCAGACCAAAAATAATATAATTCTAAACTGCTATCTGTTGTATTTTTGAAGAACTTTGTAATCAAGCTCGGTTCTTCCGGAATCTCGAAGTTCATAGTTCTAGTATGGTTTTATTGAATATATATTTTTTCCCAAACTGTTAAATCCAAAGGTCTAGATAGATGTTTTATAAGTTTTTCTTCTTTTTCAATCCTATGATGCTCTAATAAACTATGTGCTGCTATAGCTCATTTTTCAATTTCTCCATTCTTTATGTTTCTGAAGTGCTCTTTAGAAAAAAATATGTGTCTAGATTGGAATTTGCCCCGGTAGCTGAGTTGGAAGAGCATTGGTACAGTAAACCAAAGGTTCGGGGCTGGGCGAAAATTTTTCTCTTCAAATTTAATTTATCTTTCAATGAGAAATGTTAAATTAATAATAAAGACATTAGAAGCCCTACTGGCTTTTAAAAGTAGTGTTTATATTCCCGATTAAAGTCTTCTTAACAAAGAAGCCTCCATTTGCAGTGATAGAAGCAAAGGCTTCAAGCATTTAAAAAGTAAAGTGATCCCACAACAGGCCCGGAGGCCCTTGGGGTAGTAGGAGGTTAAGGCTCCCACTTTTTCTAGACAATTGGCACTTTATGTCAGCCAGGTTGTCAGCCCTGCGTGACGGCCGTCTTTACCCCCAGAACAAGTGTCTGGTACTCATTTCCATTAGAGGCTGAGTCGACCCCAGGGCCATAGTGCCGCCAGAGGGTTTGGGTCAGTTTAGAAATCCTGACCCCAACGGTACTTGAACCCTCGACCCTCCGGCTTGTAGCTCAGTGCCTTAACCACTATGCTACGGCATGCCCCCTTCAAGCATTTGGTAGGAGGGAATTACAACGTATATAGGAGAAAAAAATTTGCATCTAGATTGGAAGTCGCTCAGTTGGAAGAACATTGGTTCAGTAATCCAAAGGTCCCGGGTTTGGGTCCTGGTCTGGGCAAACATTTTTCTCTTCAAATTTAATTAAGTGTTTTTTTAAGATTTTTTTTTTAAATTGTAAAATTAGCTTGAATGTTATCAACATAACATTGAATGTTATCAACATAATATATTAGACTTTTTTATTTGGCCAAATTTTAAAATATTTGCATATCTGTGTAAATATGTTAGCATTATATATCCATTTGTGTGTTCTGGCAGTCATATGTTTTACATTAATGTGTTTTGTTCACAGGATACAATGGGATGGGGTGAAAATGACAGAGGTGTATCTTTCACATTTGGGGCAGAAGTTGTTGCGAAATTCTTGCACAAACATGACTTTGACTTGATCTGCAGAGCGCATCAGGTAAAATTTGAATTAGATTTTTAAACATTTGCTTGCATTGTCTGCATATAACTACATTCTTCTAACTGCATTTTTATATATAAGTATTTCAGGAAAGCTCGAGTTTTGGATTCTACCCAATTCACAATAAGAGCAATGTTTTGAGTTCAGGGATTTAACATTTTTGAACCACAAAATGTTCAATTTTTGGCTGTTCTTTACAACATGTGACATGACTTCAATTTTTTTCGTAAACTCCTGTCAAATTTATTCATTGGTTTCATTTTTTAAATTATTTCCCACCATTTACATTGATCTTTTTACATTTTTTCTGATTATTTCAATATGTTATTCTATATTTAATTTTAGGAAGTTATATTTTGAGGTTATTTTAATTATATTATTTTTGGTCTGGACATCTTACCTCAATATTAGGTAAGATGTCCAGACCAAAAATAATATAATGTTATTCTATGATATTTAACTACATACATGAAGGCGTGGCGGCCATAATGATTTTATCAAATATTCAGTGCAGCCAACATACTAATGTACTAATTAACTGTACACATCCATAGTAATTCTGCCTGAGGACAGGTCTTTCACTGCATTCATAGCATTTTCATGCTATATAGCTTTACTAGGGAATTATAGGTGTGGTAGCTTCCTGTTGCTTTCCACAGCAGTGAAGGATGATGATGGCCAGATGATTTTCGGGTACTGTTGGGCACTGAGCTTCCTGACATTTGTCTTACAAATGAGGAAAAACCCCGAAAGAACCTCACCCAGGAGCCTGATCCCGACTGAGAATGAAACCTGGACCCGCTGTGTGACAAGGCAGCATGCTACCTGAAGACCACAGTGGAGGACTAACTGTACATATATAAAGTTATGTAGATAGGAAATAACACTATGAGGTTTTTTAATATTGTTTATTTTTTATTATTTCACTCACCTCATACTTCATAATTCATAGCAGACCCTGGGTTTCTTCACATCTTTTGTGACATTCTCAATGCTGTGTCACGTTCACAACTGAAGTCCAACGGCTTTCTATCCTGCAGACTGACCTCCGCGCCATCTGGTGGCCGACCGAAGAATTTCCAAATCAGTCCTCTTTCTTTATAACTGGGTATTTCAAAATTCATAGTTGTATTTTCATTCTTGCATATGTAAATTTTTTTCCAAATTGTGAGTTCCTTCGGTTTTTCCAATTGTTTAAGTAATTTTGTTTTGGTTTCTATTCTATGTTTTTCTGACCAGGCATGTGCAGCTATTGCAGATTTTTCGGTTTCTCCATTTTTAACATTTCTGAGGTGTTCTTTTAATCTTGTATTTAGATTCCTTTTTGTTTTTCCTATGTATATCTTTTCACAATCTTTACAATTAATTTGATAAATTCCCGATTTTTTGCAGTCTTCAATCTTTTCATTTTTGTTGGTTTTTATTAAATTACCTAAGCTGTAATCATTTTTAGGTGCTAATTTAATGTTGAATTTGTTGAAAATTTTTTGAAACTTGTCAAATACCAAAGGATGGTATGTGAACTTCTTGAATTTTTTGCCTATATTTTTATCTGTCTGAAGAGTACTTTCATTGATGACTTTTTGTTCTTTGAATTTATTTATTTTCTTGTGTATCATCTTCTTTTGAAAACCATTATCCTTAGCAATTTTTATGATGTGTTCTTTCTCTTTATTGTAATTTTCTTTGCTCATGGGGACATTCACAAGTCTGTGTGTTAAACTATTAAATACTGCCTGTTTGTGTGAAAAATGGTTAAATCCAGTAGCTTTTATATAATTGTCAATGTGAGTTTCTTTTCTGTAGATTCCAAATTCTATTTTCTTTTTTTCTTCATTCCTAATCAATTTAAGGTCTAAAAATGGTATCTCATGATTATTTTCTATTTCCATTGTAAATTTGATTGTTTTATTTTGAATATTTAACAGTTTAATGGCATCTTCTAATTGTTTCTCTTTTACTATTGCTATATCATCTACATATCTTCTCCAAAATTTAAACATCAAAGGATGTGCTTTGGTTAATGACATTCAAAGTTCCCCATAAACATGTTTGCTATGATATTATTTTTGGTCTGGACATCTTACCTCAATATTAATGTTGATTTGTTCTTGAACATGTTTCAAAAACAGAATTGTTTTGAAACATGTTCAAGAACAAATCAACATTAATATTGAGGTAAGATGTCCAGACCAAAAATAATATAATTAAAATAACCTCAAAATATAACTTCCTAAAATTAAATATGTTTGCTATGAATGGTCTGCTATGAATTATGAAGTATGAGGTCAGTGAAATAATAAAAAATAAACAATGTACACATATTGACGATTTTTATTATTAATTTAACACCTCTCATAGAAGGATAAATTATATCTGAAGAGAATTACAAGGAGGGAATTACAACGTACATAAGAGAAAAAATTTGCATCTAGATCGTAACTCGCCTCGGTAGCTCAGTTGGTAGAGCACTTGGCCCGGAAACCAAGGGTCCCGGGTTCGAGTCCTGGTCTAGGCGAAAATTTTTCTCTTCAAATATAATTTATCCTTCTATGAGAAGTGTTAAATTAATAATAAAAATCGTCAATAGAAGCCCTACTGGCTATAAAGTAGTGTTAAATTCCCAATAAATGTCTTCTTAACTAAGAAGAAGCCGCCATTTGCAAAGATAGAAGCTATGGTTTCAAGCATTTGGCGCGAGGGAATTACAACGTACATAAGAGAAAAATTTGCGTCTAGATCGTAACTCGCCTCAGTAGCTCAGTTGGTAGAGCACTTGGCCCGGAAAGCCAAGGGTCCCGGGTTCGAGTCCCGGTCTAGGCAAAAATTTTTCTCTTCAAATATAATGTACACATATACTTCAGAATTTCAAAACTTATTATTTATTTTTGGGCGTTACATTCTTTCACCGATTAGAGTGCTTAAATTGCATTAGGTTGGCTTTTAGGTTGATTTTTCAAAGGTTAGATTACTTAAATTGCATTAGGTTGGCTTTTAGGTTGATTTTTCAAAGGTTAGATTACTTAAATTGCATTAGGTTAGCTTTTAGGTTCGTTAAATATTGTGTATATGTTGGCTACATCCCATGATTCCATGGTGTAAACTGCTTTGCGTTTGTTTTTGTTGGCACATGCACATGGTGTATGATTGGAACTTAGAAAAATTTTTCACATCACATGTTGTAAAGAATCCCCATCATATTTTATACTGATACAGAAGAGGAGTTAGAACATCACATATACAAAAAAGTGGAATTAGAAAATACTGGTCTAAAGCAGTCAATATTGCTTTACTTCAAAGAAAGTGAATCATAAATATATGAACCACTTCATTATACTTTTGCACCTGCACTTGTTTCGGAGACCATTTTCTCTATACTCAACCAGGATATCAGTTCAGACAGAAATTTTTCTCTTAGATTGTGTTATCTACCGGGCTTCCAATATAAACCCAGACCGGCCTCACGGGGTTTCACCTGTCAGGCAGCGCTCTCTCCTCGTCCGCATTTCACTCTGCCAGCCGCTCGTCCTTGAACTAGTCAGTTTACTATCGTTCGACAAGATGAGACGTCAGCTGACATTAGAGCAGTGCATTTATGTGTGTAAATGTTGTTATAAATACGAATCAGCTCGTCGCGTTCGCAAGGAATTTATTCGGAACTTCCCTGGACAATTACCTCCTTCCAGATGGACAATCCACGATCTTGTGACTAAATTTGAGACCACTGGTTCAGTACAAAATAAGAAACACACGCGAAGGCATACGGTTCTCACCGAAGAAAAATTAGATGTAATTGGCAAAAATTTGGAACGTTCACCACAAAAATCATTACCGAAATTAGCACAAGTTGGGATTTCAGTATCTTCTGCACATACAGCAACGAAATTGTTAAAACTCAAACCTTACAAGTGTACACGTGTTCATTGTCTAAACCTAGGTGATCCCATAGCACGTGTATGGGAGGACAACATTTCCAGCATTTTCTATAAGGTAAGAAACAGTTCAAGGACGGGTGGCAGGCAGGAGGAAGAGACAGCACTGCGTGCCGGGTGAAACTCCGTGAGGCCGGTCCGGTTTTATATTGGAAGCCAGTTATTACTCACAGATGGATTATCTGTGCGTGTTAATTTCTATATTACTACAGTATTACCCCTCTTTTACCCTTTTAAGGGAGCCAGAGGGAAAGTAGTGTAAATTAGGTGAAAGTGTAAATTGTGGGAAACGAGAAGCTAAAAAATGTTGATCCTCATACTCTGCAATTGTTCCAGAACATGCAAAAAAACCACTGAATGGGATAATATACAATATTGGCTAAATAATGTGATGTTATATTTGAAGAGAAAAAATAATACGATTAGACTGGGGCTTGAACCGAGACCTTTAGCACTCTAGGCAAATGCTGTACCGAGTGAGCTATCTGAGCAGACTCCTATCTAAATGCAAATTTCTCTCTTATATACACTGTTAATTCCTGTGCTTTGCTTCTATCTTGCAAATGGTGGCCTCTTTATTAAGAAATTTAATTTGGAATTTTCTTCTTCTTCTTCTTCCTTCCAAGTATTAGGCCAAGGCCTGTTATGATCCTATAGAAAATTTTCCCGTATGGGAAATTCTCGTATAAGACTTGAAAGCATAATAATAGTCCCTTCGATTGGTTGCTGGCCAAAGGAAGGCAAGACCAGTGATGGGCTACCATCTTATAGCCTCTGGTCAGGCTTTTCTGGAGAAGGAAAGAAAATAAAGGAAAGAAGAAATGGAAGAAAGGAAAGACTCCCTAGCCCTCGGATGCCCTAATAGCGTCGGGGTCGAAAAAACAAGAGTTAACCAAGAGAGGTTAGATAGTAAATTTAAAAGAGTGCAAAACATAAGTAAGTGGAAGAAATGTTTTGCACAGCTTGGGCACCTTGTGGTCGCCATCCACATATCCCCTAGATGAGGACCCCTGAGGGCATTTGGATTAAATTACATTATAAAGCCAGTACAGCTTCTTTCAATTTTTTTTATCATTCATTTTACTCATCTCAATGATGGTTAAGTTATATTTGATGAGAAAAACTATATGCTCAGTAGAGCATTCGCCTAGAGTGCGAAAGGTCCTGGTTTCAAGCCCCAGTCTGAGTATATAACTTTTCTCTTCAAATGTAATTTAGGGTTGTAAGGGGTAGTGACGTGTATATAACCTAACCTTCTCGAGGTACAACCCATTTTCACAAACAAGGCTCCGAGGACCGAGTCACAGCGGTATAACCGTTCCATCGTGTACTGAGTAAATGCAGTATCCTAATGTCTGTCCAGAGACTAAAAGGTAGCAGCCCTACCACTGGACTACCTAATGTCGGGCCAGTAACCCGTCCTAAGAAACTTCAACATTACTTTCAAGTCTCAACACGAAGAAGAGAAAACGAAAATTATGGCATAACAGCAAATGACATGTGATTTATGCACCATTCAGCAAGCTATACAAAGTGGGACCATAAAAGAAATGAGAAAATTATGAAAGAGTTGGATATAGAATCCATTCTCCATCATATACAAATCTATCAGAACAACTGGAAAGCCTATCTTTTAAGAATGCCATCTCACAGAATTCCAAAAGCTATGCTTCATTACTATCCCAAGGCAAACGACCGCTGGGACGTCAAAAAAAGCGCCGGATGGGAAATTCCTCTTTGAAACCGTAACAGGCCACATGGTCTAAAACTTGCATGGATGATCATGATTTAACTGGAAGTATAACTTTGTATAAAAATATTTTGCCAACTCAGTCTAAACATTTTTATAAATTTTACGATATCCTGTCCTTCATAAATATGTTATACTTCAAGATTATTTCTTATTCTCCATGTTGTACTATCATATACTAGACCGTTGATTATTTTTAATAATTTTCTTAATGCAATTTCATGTTCTGTATTTAGTGCCATGTTTAATATAGACTAGTACTATACACTATATGCCAATGATGAGAAAAAGGTAACTGATACATGTGATGATTCATTAAAGAAGTCACCAAGTCTGAGGCATATTGTAGTTTAACATCAATCAATTTCAAAGTGCATCAGGACTAAAATTTTAATATAATATTCATTAAGAATTATTGAGTAAATGCGGTATCCTAATGTCTGTCCAGAGACTAAAAGGTAGCAGCCCTACCACTGGACTACTTAGCGTCGGGCCAGTAACCCGTCCTAAGGAACTTCAACACAAAGAAGAGAAAAATTAAAATTATGGCATTTCAAGGTGTAGATCCTGACAATAAAATTTTGGAGCAGGTGAATAATTTTAGATTTTTTTTTTTCCCGAATGCCCCAGGTTTGTCTTTCGACATTCCTGGTTTCTCCTGGCATGGCGTACTTGTAACCCACTTCTGAGGTTGGGGCGCCTGGAAGACGGGGTTATGTTGCCCCGATCATATGATGGGTGATGATGATAATGGTGCGCCAGGAGAGTCCCTAATCCTAAGCTTAACCTAAGATGAATATGAATGATGATAATTGCGATGGCCATATCATTTTGGGGACTGGTTGGGCCTTAAAGTTTTCCGGACATTTGTCTTACAGGTGAGGAAAAACCTCGCCCAGAAAAACTGTCCTGACCGGTGATCGAACACGGGCCCGCTGCATGACAAGGCAGCACACTATCCTGAGACCACAGCGGTGGACATAATTTTAGATATCTAGGATGCAATATCTCATATGAAGAAGAAAAGGATGTAAATGCAAAAATATCTAAATTTTAAAGAATTTTAGGGTTAATAAATTCTATTTTCAAACCACAGTTAGTCAAAAAACATTCAAGACTAAGGGCCGCATGCAAATACATTAGTCTCTACTCAAATTACTTCCAATCACTGGTGAGCTGACTCACCATGAGCAATTGCTGAGATCGAATTAACGGCCGACTTACCGGTCATGCATGAAAGTTGATGTTTTCGTAATATTGGAAACGAATTACCCAGAATTCTCGGCGATAAAACCACTTCTGTTATTTTCTTCTGCTATAGAGGAACGCATTTATGCTTGCGTCCCGCAAATAATACCATATACAACAATGTCTGCATCGCACAATATTATGCCGATTCTCCTGTTCTTCCAGTTGAATTCTTTGGTAGACTCTATCAAATTCTTCTTCTCGCATATACTGAAAACATGATCGAAGTCTTCAAGGTCTGACATCTTGGATAAAGCTGCAAAGGTTTCAAACTACATCGGTTCCCTTCGGGATTTTCACGATAAGTATCTATATTGAGCTATGATCTTAAGGTACCTCGTCAGGTAGCTTACAATTATTATCACATGAATAGATTTTGAGTAAGCAAAATGTATTAGGATAAAACTTTCTCAGCAGAGAACGCCTTTTACTGTCTAATGTGTTTATAAATTCGACCCTAAGTGTATAAAACACAGGCTCTTCCAACTCTTTTGTATGACAGCGAAGTATGGACATTGAAAAGGATATACAGATACTTACATCTGCTGAAATGAGATACCTTCGGAGGACTGCAGGATACACACTACTAGATCACAAAAAAAAATGAAAACATCTTAGAAGAATTACACATGGAACCTTTAGAAAACAAAATTTCTGATTATAAGTCAAGATGGATGCAACATGTTCATCGAATGGAAGATCACAGGATACCCAAACAAATGTTAAGATATCAACCTGCAGGAAGAAGGAAACCAGGGCGTCCACTCAAAAGACTTCTGGATGGTGTTTCTCTTGAGGCCGAAACAGGTCAACAAATGGCCTAAATTTGTGAATGTACTATGATGATGATGAAATATAATTTATCCATTGAGATGTATGAAATGAATAATAAAAACATGGAAATACTGTATGTGCTTGGTCCGGAGTTGTTTGAATAGCTCAATGAAGAATGTCAGCAAATATAGCTGGAAGTCTTCCAATCAAAACCTACTTCAGGCAGAAATTTTTCTTTAATATTTGTAGGAAGTGACATGAGGTTTATTTTAATTAATAAATTGAATTAGTTTTAACAACTTACCTCATAATTGTAGATTTTTTAAGACTAGCTTTGTTGGAATTGATAATTGTTACGAAGATGTATTGAAACTAGTCTTCAAGAAATCTACAATTATGAGGTGAATTGTTAAATCTAACTCAATTTAGTAATTAGAAATGTTTCTCTTTAATTGTGTTAGATTCTCTCTCTCTGTGTGTATCTTTCTCTCTTTCTAAATGACTTTTTCCGGCAGTCAAATCAACAATTACAGTTCATTTTTCATGTTTTATCAAACACGGTAACTATAGTTTTCAAGTGATCTTGTCATTCATTTTCAACCGCCATTATGACTACCGGATATTCGTTGGAATCTCCCTCTATAACATTGCCATCTGGTGTTGATTTGACGAACTTCGAGATATCGTTGCCATCTGGTGTTGATTCGATGAACTTCGAGATGAGGTCACGTTCATCCGGAATGTCGAAATTCATAGATTTAAATTTGTTCTTCTGTATAAATATTTTCTCCCAAACTGTCAAATCCAAAGGTTTTTCCAAATGTTTTAGAAGTTTAGCTTCTTTTTCAATTCTATGACCTTCCAACAAACTATGTGCTGCAATAGCTGATTTTTCAATTTCACCATTTTTAATATTTCTAAAGTGTTCCTTTGTGCGAGTGTCCAAATTTCTTTTTGTTTTTCCTATGTATACTTTATTGCAATCTCGACAATCAATTTGATAAATTCCCAGATTTTTTACTATCTGGGGTGTTCATTTTCTTATTGGTTATTAAATAAGTTACCAAGGCTAAATTTATTTATCGGTGCCAATGTAATATTGAATTTCTTGAAGTTCGTCAAATCAACACCAGATGGCAACGTTATAGAGGGAGATTCCAACAAATATCCGGTAGTCATAATGGCGGTTGAAAATGAATGACAAGATCATTTGAAAACTATAGTTACCGTGTTTGATAAAACATGAAATATGAGGTAAGATGTTAAAATGACTCATTAAATTACAGTTCATGTATAATCATACCTTTGTTGACATCAATAACGACTATTGGAGAACTTTCTTAATTGCTGTCTCTAGAAAATTCTAGACTTCAACAACTATATCTAAGCATTAAAAAAAATCTGTATTTATCACAATATGCCAGGATTTAAATATTTTATTTTTGTCAATTTCAGGTTGTAGAAGACGGATATGAATTTTTTGCTAAGCGCCAGTTAGTGACACTGTTTTCAGCACCAAACTACTGCGGTGAATTTGACAATGCAGGGGCCATGATGTCCGTGGATGAAACTTTAATGTGCTCCTTCCAGATACTTAAGGTAAATAAATGTATTCATAGTGATAAGATTGCAATTCTCAAATTAATACTTTATTACAGTCTTTTTCTCAAATACTTTTCACTGGCAAATAAATCACTCATTCCAAATTTTAAGTCAAAAGTTCTTAAAATGATAAAATATTTATTCAATATAAAACTTGACCTGCTTTTGGACCGAAAACACTGAATGAAAGGTAAATCAATAAATTTAACTGTATAATATAACTGGGAGATGAATGCTGAATAACAGCAAATGAGATGTGATTTATGCACCATACAGCTACCTATACAAAGTGGGACCATAAAAGAAATGAGAAAATTATGGAAGAGTTGGATGTAGAATCCATTCTCCATCATATACAAAACTACCAGAACAACTGGAAAGCCCATTTTTTAAGAATGCCATCTCACAGAATTCAAAAAGCTATGCTTCATTACTATCCCAAGGCAAAAGACCGCTGGGATATCCAAAAAAGTGCTGGATGAAAAATTCCTCCATGAGACCGTAACAGGCCACATGGTCTAAAACTTGCATGGATGACAATGATATAACTGGAAGAATAACATTGTATAAAAATGTTTTGCCAACTCAATCTAAACAATTTTATAAATTTTATGATATCCTGTCCTTCATAAATATGTTATACTTCAAGATTATTTCTTATTCTCCATGGTCTACTGTCACGTACTAGACCGTTGGTTATTTTTAATAATTTTCTTAATGCAATTTCATCTTCTGTATTTAGTGCCATGTTTAATATAGACTAGTACTATACACTATATGCCAATGATGAGAAAAAAGTAACTGATACATGTGATGATTCATTAAAGAAGTCACCAAGTCTGAGGCATATTGTAGTTTAATATCGATCAATTTTAAAGTGCATTAGGACTGAAATTTTAATAAAATATTCATTAAAAATTATTATATGTGTTAGATTTTTTGTGACTCGCCTCATATTTGTAGTTTTATTGCAGACCGTAGTTTCAGTACTCTATGTGCCATTATCAATACTTTCTTTAAATATTAAATTTTAAAAAATCATTAAGAAATCTAATCTATTTTATGAATTATTGAATGGAGATTTCTAGGTTTATTATTGGGCCAAAAGCCATAGAACTGATGTTTTAACCCTGTAGTAAAATTTCTTAAGTTATGTGGGTAGGAAATAACGCTATGAGGTTTATTTTTTAATTTTGTTGAGTTGTTTCTTGACTCACCTCATAGTTCTTAACTCCCTCGCAGATCTAGATTTCGTCACTATTTGCGACATTGTGAATGTGAACAGCATTGAGAATGTCGCAAATACAGTGATGAAATCTAGATCTGCGAGGGAGTTACGAAGTATGAGGTGAGTCAAGAAACAACTCAACAAAATTAAAAGTAAATTTCTTGTTAAGTCTAGTATGCTACATCTACAGCAAACTCCTGATTATCCGGTTTGCAGATTATCCGGGAATGACTCTTTTTACTGTACTTTTTTTTTAATGAAGATAAATACTGTACTGTATTTTGTATTGTTATGAAAAAAAATTATTTTTAAATGTGCTACTGTGAACTGCGATTAGAAACTAGCACAATAGAGTAACCTTCACTCACAACCCGCTCCCCTGATATGTTTGACGATACCAACCCATGGTACCAACCAACATTCTGAGAATACAATACAATTTTGGAAATTTCCGTTTTTGAGTGTCACTGAAACTTTGTTGCTACAAATTGAAACCACAGTTATGCTGTGGCAGTGGGTTTATCGCTGGTTAGTAGTGTGGTCACGATGGCCATTTTGAACTGTTAAAACCAGAGTGGTCATGACAGGAAATAGTCCCATTTTTTTTTTCATATTTACATTGTGAATATAGGGAAAGTGAAGGGACCTTAAAAAAGTATTTTAAAAGGTAGGAAGACGTTAAATGCAGGAACATAAAAGCGAGGTAATATTGTACATATAATTCAATAAATTTTAAAAATCAGTCGGGTGTACACTAACTTGCTCCTTCGTAACCCAACAAAATAAAAAGGAAGTAATGCAATTGCATTTCATTATGGCAATTTAAACAACTATCAACACATGTAAATACACATTTCTCCACCGTTTATCAATAAATATCAAGTTATTTGATTTATGAATGAGTTGGAGAAAATGTTTTTCATATTTCACCTCATAAAGTTGTGTTTTCACGATACCGGTTTCAAAAGTCAATTTTACTTTCATCTTCAGTCAAACTCCAACTGTCAAAATATTGCCATTAACACCATCTTCCAAACTGCCATCAGGTATCGATTTTATGAACTTTCTGTGGTCTCGAGGTAGCGTGCTGCTTTGTCACGCTGCTGGCCCGGGTTCGATTCCCAGTCAGGGCAGTTATTCTGGGTGATGATTTATCGGGGTTTTTCCTCACCTGTAAGACTAATGTCAAGGAAACTTTAAGGCCCAAATGGTCCCCGAAATCATATGGCCATCATCATCCTTCACGGGTGTGGAAAGCAACGGGAAGCTACCACACCTATAATTCTCTAGTAAAGCTGCAAAGCATAGCATGAAAATGCTATGATTGCAGTGAAAGACCTGCCCTCGGGCAGAATTACTATGGATGGATGGAAGATCAAATTCTCTTAAGTTCATGAAATCGACACCAGATGGCAGTTTGGAAGATAGTGTTAACAGCAAAATTTTGACTGTTGTAGTTTGACTGAAGATGAAAGTAAAAAATTGACTTTTGAAACTGATCGTGGAAACATGCAACTTTGTGAGGTGAGATATGAAAAATAGTTTCTTCAACTCATTCATAAATTGGCAGGGATGAGTTGGAATAAAATTAAAGCATTGGAAAACAAACAGAGTACGTTTGCGAGCTTTTATAAAGGCCCTATGCTTCCCAGTGGAGTGACCAGTACTACTACTACTACTACGTTCATAAATTGAAAATACATCATTGTGTTTAATATTTAATTTTAGGAAGTTATATTTTGAGGTTATTTTAATTATATTATTTTTAGTCTGATCATCTTACCTCGATATTAATGTTGATTTGTTCGTGAACATGTTTCAAAACAATTCTGTTTTATCGTCAGCTTGTCCAGACTGATGATAAAACAGAATTGTTTTGAAACATGTTCAAGAACAAATCAACATTAATATTGAGGTAAGATGATCATAATATCACATCATTGTTAATTAAATAAAAATAAAACTATGTTTTATTTTTATTTAATTAATAAATATGGATTTTCATCAAGTAAACAACAACTCAATTGATTATCACATCATTGTGTTACTTGCCACTTTAATTTTGATAAAAGTTATTTATGTTTGATTTATATTTTTTCAGCCGGCTGATAAGCGCAAGTTTACATATGGAGGTCTGAATGCTGGTCGCCCTGTGACGCCCCCTCGCGGAGCCACCAATAAGAACAAAAAGAAGTGAGCGATTGCATAGGTGTGGGCTCCTTTGGTTGGTTGCGTACCATGCTCCACTCCTCCACACAACAGTCAAGATGATTCGCTGCCTCAGCCGCAGCAAACTAAACTTAATATTACTTCGCTATCATAACTTTGAGAGGATGAAAACAACTTTGTAATTTTTTTATTCGTGTATGAATAATTGAGTGACTTATCGGTGACAAGATGCCAAAATTTTTTGTTCAAGGACTGTGATTCTTCAATGGGGCAATTTTTTTAATTTGATGAGACTTTGTTTTTCATTTCCACAGCTTGAATACAACTGACATGACTGCAACTTCCTACTCAGATTACATGTGAATTCAGCATTAATTTCAGTGCATCGTGAAATTCTATATAATGCATAGGTTTAAAAGTTTTTTTAACGATTGTTCAAAGAGCTAGAAATTTCAATATAGGATGCTGAGATCTGATAACATGCATCAAACCATCCAATGGTCAGTTAATTTATATTAGAAATATAAATATATCTAAGTTCAAATTTAAAAAAATCTTTTGTTCTAGTTACAGTGTAACCTAAAAGGTGTAAAAATGAGGGAAATTTGGCGGAAAGCCAGGCTGTTAAACATGGCTAATTCCTCCTACATCCCATACCCACCTGAACGCCCCATATTTAGCAAACTGTAATTACTTATAAAGCCAGAATCGCAGCAGTGTGTAATGTAATCTATTTAATCTTTCGTCCATTGAAAGTGTCGTACAAGTGATTGTAAATTATTACTGTTGTAGTAAGTCCATTATTAATGTCCGCATCTCCCATAGTTTGTAAGAAAGGATGCATACTCATCTTGCCAGGTGAAATCGGGAGCATTTTTTTTCAGGGAGGGGAAACAGAACTTATATTACATCAATCCTTCCATTAATTCCATCTCTACCCGCAGGGATACTTATGTTACTTTATACATAAAAAATTTAGGGTACGTAATAATTCTTGTAAATAATTGAATTATAGATCTCTAGGGTAGAGCCACAATTTTTTTTTCTCCTTTCATGTTTTAGTCTTATCTCCAATAAAATCTTTTAGAGAAGAAATAAAAATGTGTTGTATTTTTTAGTTTGATACATAAATGTTCCTTGTAGGTTGTAACTGCCATAGTTTTCTATATCGCATGACAAGCACCTGTTTAGTAATTAAGAATTAAATTAAAATTTTTAATACCTCACCTCATATCCTTTATTCTTGTAGACTGCAGTTTCAGAGCTATATTTCCATCATCAGTCGCCTCCCGTCGACCGGTGTTATGTTGTTTCTTGGCAGTTTTCTTCTTCCTTATCTTGGCGGACTGATTAACCTCTGGATCAAATCAAAATTTGCAGAAATTTCGAAATTCAAGAGTTTTTCTGTTTTTTTTATGTGGGTTTTTTCCCAAACCGTGAGTTCTTTCTGTTAAAAAGAAGAAAGAAAAACTCATTCGTTTTGAAATTCCCACAAATTTTGATTTGATCCACAGTTAATCGATCCACCAATAAAAGGAAGAAGAAAACCATCAAGAAACGACATAACACCGGAGGCTATTGATGATGGAGATATAGCTTCGAAACTGCAGTCTAGAAGAATAAAGGATATGAGGTGAGGTATTAGAAATATTAATTTAATTCTTAAATTATACCTCATAGTGATTTTTTTCCTGTGAAAGTTAAATTAAACCTGTTTAATACATTATCCTTTGAAAAAAATCCTCCCTCCCTTATTCCTGTATCTTTGGAGAAATAGAAGGGAAAACTGGGCAAGTTTCTTATTTTAGTCGCAAGTGGTGCTAGTGTAGAATTAGTCTCATCTGCCATCTATTATTAGGATTAAAATTCATCGGAGAACATATTGTTTAAACAACTCACCTCATAGGATTCATGCTTCCATGATATCGCGATTTCAAACATAATCATGTTCATCGTCAGCCATAACTCCGGAGTCGGAGTTATGGCTGACGATGAACATGATTATGTTTGAAATCGCGATATCATGGAAGCATGAATCCTATGAGGTGAGTTGTTTAAACAATATGTTCTCCGATGAATTTTAATGATTATACCTCATAATGTTTACTTCCCAACATTAATTAAATATATTATTAGGATGCTTGAACTAGTGACGCTACACCACCATGTGGAGCCTATTCCGCAAAAGTATGGTGCAATACATTACAGTGACTATTTAACTCATGCCTCAAATGGTAGTCAGTGACCAATCACGTTTCAATGAATTTTGTTTTCGTAAATTAATGAATCATTTTTTAACATCTTGCCGCAGTGGACTAGTGGTTATGCTCCTTGTCTCTGGCCCCAAGGGTCGCAGGTTCAAACCTGGCCGGGGTCGATGGATTTTTTAGGATGGAAAAATCCAAGGAGCAAGTCCTCCGGGAGGGACTTTAAGCCATGGGTCCCGAGTCTGAAGATTTTCAGGCTTGTAAAAAATCCTTAAGCCTGAATGAAAAGGCCTCTAAGCAAAATTTACTGAATTTTCCCGTCCTAGTACTACCTTGGTTTCATAGATGTCAGTATGAGGCAGAACGCTGACCACGTACCACTCAAAATGACAACTATATGAAAACAAGTGTAACTAAATTAGTATGGTTCAAATTCTTCCCTGTAGGGGGAGAGTGCCTAAATCTCTGTAAAGGGAAAATATAGGCTTACAATACAATACAAATACCTCATATTTTATGTTTCTTCAAACACGGGAACTGGTTTTTGTGAAAAGGATCTCTCTCATTTTCAACCGACATTATGACTACCGGATTTTCATTGGAATCTCCATCAATAATGTTGCCATCTGGTGTTGATTTGATGAACTTTGAGATGAGGTCTTTTTTGTATATAATAAATTTGGGAATTTTTAACATTATGATGTTCAATTCATGAGAATTAAATGAATCGTGATTTCTTCTTACCTCATACTTCTATGTTTTTTTAACACAGCACTGCAGTATCAGCGACCATTGTCACCATCTTCAGCTGTTTTCACGACTGTCAATTTTTTCTTTTGCTGATAATTATCCAAACTGCCATCTGGTGTTCTTTTGCAGTTTAGAAAATAATTCCTTCAAAATAACACCAGATGGCTTTTTGGATAATTACCGGCAAAAGAAAAAATTGACAGTCGTGAAAACAGCTTAAGATGGTGACATTGGTCGCTGATACTGCAGTGCTGTGCTTAAAAAAACATAGAAGTAAAGTATGAGGTGAAAAGAAATCACGATTCATTTAATTCTTATGAGGTTTTTTTGTTTTACAACCAATGACAGTCGTGTTTCACCTCGCTCTATGTCGATTTTTCTTTATCGGCTCCTGCTTTTGTGATAAAGAAAGCTCCTCCTTTTTGTATTCTGAACAGCTCAGAGCATTGTTTTTCTCCAACAAATACATTGAATGTAGCAAATAATGATCATTGTTTTTACTGAGTTGTTTACTAAAAAAATAAATTAATAATCTATAATGTTGATTATAAGATACAGTTTGATGTAAGAATTATACCTCTTAGTGATTTTTTACATCTTGCCTCATATTTTATGTTTCTTTAAACACAGGAACTAGTTTTCAAGAGAACCATCTCTCTCGTTTTCAACCGACATTAGAGAGTCATAATCTTGGTTGAAAATGAGAGATGGTTCCCTTGAAAGCTAGTTCCTATGTTTAAAGAAACATAAAATATGAGGTAAGATGTAAAAAATGAGTCATTAATTTACTAATCAAGAACCTCAATGTTATTTCTCCACTAGGGTGCATTCTTACAATATTGCGATCCTATTTGGCAATAAATAATATGATCAAGTTGCAGTGAATTACATAACCTCACATTTCTGATTTTTCAAACATTGCTCTTTATATTTAATTAATGTTGGGAAGTAAACATTATGAGGTATAATCATTAAAATTCATCGGAGAACATATTGTTTAAACAACTCACCTCATAGGATTCATGCTTCCATGATATCGCGATTTCAAACATAATTATGTTCATCGTCAGCCAACTCCGACTGATGAAATTCTTCGGCCGTCAACTATTCTATTGTCGCCATCTTCAGTGCTGCCATCTATGGTTGAATTTATGAACTTCGAAATCAATGTAATTTCGTTAGGGATATCAAAATTCATTGATCTATTTTTGTTTTTCTGAATTTTTTTTTTTTACATTCAGAAAAACAAAAATAGATCAATGAATTTTGATATCCCTAACGAAATTACATTGATTTCGAAGTTCATAAATTCAACTGAAGATGGCGACAATAGAATAGTTGACGGCCGAAGAATTTCATCAGTCGGAGTTATGGCTGACGATGAACATGATTATGTTTGAAATCGCGATATCATGGAAGCATGAATCCTATGAGGTGAGTTGTTTAAACAATATGTTCTCCGATGAATTTTATTGCTCTTTACATTAGATATATAGTTGGACCAATGGATCTGTGCCCCCATAAGAAATGTGAACTAAACACTAATTCCGTTTCTCCCTCGGTAAATTATTTCCCTACCTGCATTCTTGCCTGTCTCTATTTTCTATCTCTCTCTTTCTCCCATTACTCACAGTTTTGAGCTTTCTTGCAGGATATTTGCACCCACAGTCCAGCGTTGTCAACTCAGTATCAGTATGTTATGTTATATAGTATGTAAATTATTATCATTAGCATAATTCATAAGCATAAATTAGAATTCCTGTATAGTATCAGTATGTTATATAATATGTAAATAAAATCGTAGCATGTAGTAACTTCGCCATAGCTGGTCCCTAGCCCAGATGAGAAAAAAGGAGGGCACGTGATTGTGTATTCATAACTAAAATTTTATAATTTTGTTAGGATTTCAAGATTACGTTCCAAATCTAACCAAATAAGACAATGAGGTGAAGAAGAAATATTTATGACGAAACATTTACCTTTAAAAACAATATATGTAAATTCCCTTCACGTAATTTCCATTTAACCAACAAATATCCACTATTATAATTATATCCATTAATTGTAGAAATCAATCAGTGTCATTAGACGTACTTAAATTAAATAAGACGCAATAATTAACCTTACATTATTCAAGAGCCTGACACTGGGGGAAGTTTGGCAACGTCCCTACTCAGTCAGTTACAGTGGCTTCTATTTGATGTAGTGGGAGGGGAGCGCGGTGGAATGGTGTGAGAACTGACGTATAATTTTCGAAGAACAATGCCAGCGGTACAGGGATGCAGATCCGTTGGTCCGACTATATAAATATTTTAAAATATCGGTAACTATATTTAAATAATGCCTTTTGAGCAAACAGCATAATTTTCTTTTTTCAGTTAAATAGTCTTAAATGCCACTCTTGATTTCCAAATCCTCTAGATAAATTGGAAATCTTCTTCTTCCTTCCAAGTATTAGGCCAAGGCCTGTTACGATCCTATAGAAAATTTTCCCTCCAGCGTTTCATAGGACGGCCCAGTGATCTTCGTCCTCTTGGTATATAATTATAAACAGCTTTGGGGATCCGATTTGAACTCATTCTTTCAAGATGGTGTTTCCAATTTAGTTGGTACTGTTTAATATATTCCAAAATTGGCGTAGTCTTCAATTCTTTTAAGATATCGGTGTTCCTTTTCCGATCCCATCTGGTGTAACCCGCTGTTCTGCGCATGAATCTCATTTCACAAGCCGTTATTCTGCTTTCATGTTGTTTTTTTTAGTGTCCATGCTTCACTACCATAGGTCAACACTGGTCTAGCCAAAGTGTTATATAAACGTAATCTGGTGTTTTTTTGTACAAGGGATGGTTTCTTAACTTGATTAATAATTCCTAAACTTTTATTATAACTAGTAACTTTTTCAGGGATATCCTTTTCATCCCAGATAGAGAGATAATATCAAAGATATTTAAATTGATTAGATCTCTCTAAAATTTTATTCTGGAGACAGATTTTACTTTGTATGGGGTCCTTCCCATGAAATGCCATAATTTTAGTTTTGTTAATTGATATTTCCATATTAAATTTGGCACCTATTTTTTGTAAATTATAAATTGATCGTTGCAAATCATTTTCGGAAAGTGCCAGGAGAGCTAAATCGTCTGCAAAAAAATAGCATCGAGTCTGAGGTTCCTATTGATGGGTATATATCCTCGTTATGTTTTCCTCCATTCATTTATTAATTTATTCATGTATATAATGAAAAGCACTGGTGAAAGTCAACATCCCTGTCTTACTCCAGTGTTGATCTTTTCCCAAGAAGATAATTTGCCATCTTGTTTAACAGAGATTTCATTATCTTTATAGATGTTGAAGATATTAGTAATATATTGTTGTGGAACGTTATCATCAGCTAAAATTTGTAGTAATATATTTCTGTCTACTTTGTCAAAAGCCTTTATGAAGTCAACGAAGGCGATATGAGTTTCTATATTGAATTCCTTGTGCTTTTCTAATAGTAGTTTAGAGTAAAGAATCCATTTGTACAAGATCTACCCTTTCTTAAATTGGAAATCACTCGTGGCATTACTTATGATACAACAATGCAAGACTCTTTTAAATAAAACTGAGTAATCTTTATGTATTGAAATGTGCTGATATGACATCTGTTTTGCTGTATCACCTAAATCTTAGCAAAACACCCAAATTTTATAGTTTTATGGTTTCCGGTCTCTGCATCCGGCTTAACATTTGATTCTAAATAAATGGATACGAAGCTTTGCAAAGATAGAAGCAATGGTTTCAAAAGCATTTGGCGATAGGGAATTACAACGTATATAAGAGAAAAATTTGCATCTCGATCGTAACTCGCCTCAGTAGCTCAGTTGGTAGAGCACTTGGCCCGGAAAGCCAAGGGTCCCGGGTTCGAGTCTTGGTCTAGGCGAAAAAAATTTTTCTCTATAAATATAATTTATCTTTCAGTGAGAAATGTTAAATCAATAATAAAAACATCATTAGAAGCCTTGTTAGTTTTATAAAGTAATATTAAATTCCCAATAAATGTCTTCTTAACTAAGAAGCCGCCATTTGCAAAGATAGAAGCAATGGTTTCAAAAGCATTTGGCGATAGGGAATTACAACGTATATAAGAGAAAAATTTGCATCTAGATCGTGACTTGCCTCGGTAGCTCAGTTGGTAGAGCACTTGGCCCGGAAAGCCAAGGGTCCCGGGTTCGAGTCTCGGTGTAGGCGAAAAAAATTTTCTCTTCAAATATAATTTAGCTTTTACCAATCTATTAGGTTTATGAATGGCACTTAATATTTAGTGAAGAGAACATCTGGTAGTAAATGAAGGTTCTATTTATATTATTTTTAGTCTGGACATCTTACCTCAATATTAATGTTAATATTGAGGTAAGATGTCCAGACTAAAAATAATATAATTAAAATAACCTCAAAATGTAACTTCCTAAAATTAAATATGAATGTTCTATTTCTCTATTAAAATTATTCTTTTTTTAATGGTAATGCACTTTCTTTCTGATTGCTTTGCAAGTAGTCATATTTTATG
Organism: Diploptera punctata; assembly: GCA_030220185.1. Taxonomy (NCBI): domain Eukaryota; kingdom Metazoa; phylum Arthropoda; class Insecta; order Blattodea; family Blaberidae; genus Diploptera; species Diploptera punctata. The sequence goes on along the minus strand of JASPKZ010007278.1, from coordinate 1,253,440 downwards.
TTTCTGTATGTTCATGAAATTGTGAATCTAAATGTACATTGTAAAGTGAAGTGTATGCTATATTTTAACAAAAGATAGCATTTATCATAATTTTTTTACATGACTAAATAATTGTTTGCTATGTCATGCAAATGTATGAATAGCGCGGACTTGCTTTGTTATCAGTCTTCTTAGTGTATCCAGCTATTTGCTGATAATACAAAGTTCCACTGCATTAATAGTGAGTGGAGAACATATTTTAATTGACTCAACTCATACATTTTCAAACTTATTTGATACCGACGGTTTCAGACAATATCATGTCCTTCTTCAGTCATGGCGTCCACTGATGAAATTCTATGATTGTTGATTTCTTTAGTGACATCATCTCTTGTGCTGCCATCTTTCGTTGGGATTGTAAACTTTATAATTAAATTTTTATCCACTGGAATATCGAAATTCATAGATCGATATTTATTCTTCTGAATGAAAATCGATATTTATTCTTCTGAATGAAATTGTCAATTCCAACGGTTTATGCAATTGTTTCAAAGGTTTTGCTTTTTTTTTCACTATTAATTATATAACTTCATGTTTACTTCCCAACATTATTTTTAATACAAAGAAGTATTAATTTTTCTCTTGAAATAAAAATTTATCCTTCAGTGAGAAGTGTTACATTAATAATAAAAACATCAAAGAAGTATTAAATTGGATACCTCCTGAAAAAGGGACAAAGCCAATGTGGATTCAAGACAACATGAAGAAGAGAAATATGACAGAAGCAGACACACAAGATTGGGAAGTGTGGAAGAAAAAAATTGTATATTTTGGTTGAAAATACCTGTGTAAATAACAGAAACAATCCTGGATAAAATAAAAATGTCTTCTTAAATAAAGAAGCTTCCATTCACGTGTTGAGCTATGATTGGAAAGCCTTTGGCGCTCTCGGGAATTAAAATGTATAAGAAATTGTTTTTATTTTCTCCAACTCATTCATAAATGTAAATACCTCATAATGTTACTTCCCACTTTGATTTAAAAAAATTGTGTTTAGATTGGAGGCCTTAGATAGTTCAGTGACAGAGCATTAGCATATAAAGCTAGAGGTCCTAGGTTACCCCAGTCTAGGCGTATATTTTCTCTTCAAATATACCTCATTTTATTTTTTGTTTTCAAGTAAACAATCTAGTCCAATACCTCAGTCTTTCGTAATAGTAGTAGTCCTGGTCACTCCACTAGGAAGCATAGGGCCTTGATAAAAGCTTGCCAATGAACTCTGTTATTTGCCTATACCTTAATTTCATTCCAACTCATCCCTGAAGGTGTTAATCCATGTTGCCCTAGGTCTTCCTCTTCATATTTTCAATCCCAGGGGGGTTCCAATCAAATGCAATTTTTGTGAAGTTATTCTCTCCCCTTAACACATAACCAATCCATTTTCTGAATTTAATTTCTTTACAAATTTCGTTTTGATTCGTTCTTCTCCAAAGTTTTTTTATTTTAATCACTGACCACCATATACTGCAGTTCCCGTGTTAAAAAAAAAGAAGAGAATATTTTGCCCAGACTGGGACCTTTGGTTTACCATACCAATGCTCTTACCAACTGAGCTCTTCAAATTTAATATATCTTTCAATGAGAAGTCTTAAATTAATAATAAAAACATCAATAGAAGCCCTACTGGCTTTTAAAAGTAGTGTTTATATTCCCAATAAAAATCTTCTTAACCAAGAAGCCGCCATTTGCAATGATAGAGGCCAAGGCTCCAAGCATTTGGTGCATGGGAATTACATCGTATATAAGAGAAAGATTTGTGTCTAGATTGGAACTCGCCCTGGTAGCTCAGTAGGTAAGAGCATTGGTACGGTAAACCGAAGGTCCTGGTCTGGGCAAAAATTTTTCTCTTCAAATTTAATTTATCTATCAATGAAAAGTGTTAAATTAATAATAAAAATATCAAAAATGTACGTGTTAGCTTTTAGACAAGTATGTTGTAATTTTATTTTTTTCTTTCACTCACCTAATAGTTAATAACTCCTTGCAGACCCGGGTTTCATCACATCATTTGTGACATTCTCAATGATGTGTCACGTTCACAACTGACGTCCAACGGCCTTCTATCCTGCAGACTGACCTCCGTGCCATCTGAGGCCATCAGATGGCGCGGAGGTCAGTCTGCAGGATAGAAGGCCGTTGGACGTCAGTTGTGAACGTGACACAGCATTGAGAATGTCACAAAAGATGTGAAGAAACCCTGGGTCTGCTATGAATTATGAAGTATGAGGTGAATGAAATAATAAAAAATAAACAAGACTAAAAATATATTCACATAGACTTTCACGGCCGGAGTTGCTATGATGATCTTGATGAAGGTTTTCGGGCTGTAGGCCGTGGTCATGAGGCATGTAGTTCCCAGACGTTTCGCCAAAGACTGCGTCTGGCATCCTCAAGGGTTGTCTTTGGCGAAACGTCGGGGAACTACAAGCCTCACGACCACGGCCTACAGCCCGAAAACCTTCATCAAGATCATCATAGACTTAAAATAACCTCAAAATATCACTTCCTAAAATAAAATATTATATTGATATTATATTTACTTTCAACATGTTCCAGTCCTGGATATATATTTTTTTAAAGATAAATTAATGTTTGAACCAGGAATTGAACCCTGGGCCTCTGATTCTGTATATCAGCATACTGTCCATTACACCATTCAAGATACGATACAAACGCCAAATTTTCTTTCCACTTATAGAATTCTCTTGCATCTAAAGGTAAATAGCTGGACTGTCAACGCCATCAGGCGACTTCTATTCAAAGTATTTTTAACAAGAATCTTGCCTTACTTTTAAGTAGTCAAGCTTAATATTTTGATGTTACGTTTAGTTTGTGTTCCAGTCCTGGATACATTTATTTTTTGAAAAGAAAAATTAGCGCTTGGACCAGGAATCGAACTCCGGACCTCTGACTCTGTATGTCAGCATGCAGTCCATTACACCATTCAAGATCTGATACAAATGCCAAATTTTCTTTCCTCTTATACAATTCTCTTATGTCCAAAGGCAGATAGTTACAGCCCAGGTATAACAAAGTATTAATTTTACCAACACAAATTCATGAAAAACACCAGACACGATTTGAAATTCAATTATTTCATGTTATCATAAGTAATGCCACGAGTGAATTTATCTAGAGAATTTGGAAATCAAGAGTAACATTTGTTAGGACTATTTAACGAATAAAATTAAGCTGTTTACTCACAAATCATTTAACTATAGTTATTTTAAAATATTTATATATTTAATGTAAACGGCGATGTTTGAAAACAAATGAGAAACGATAGGTACGCTTCTACTGCTTCTTTTGTTTATCACTGTAACCAGATCATACTATTTATTGCCAATGGAACGCAATATTGTAAGAATGCTCTAGTGGAGAAAAAAAGAAACACATGAAACTGTATATTAATTCATTTCTGATGTCGTATGATGTAAATATGACAATTATATTTTTCTGGATTGTTACCTGGGAAAAAATACATTTAAGAAAGTGCAAACAGTGGTTTCTTTTTTTGGTGGTATAATCAATTACTACAAATGTTTTTATATTAACTCCCACATGCGGCATGTGTTGACATTCATGCACTATATATACAATCTGGTAGCCGTATTTCTCGCAGGCTCAGTCACTGCAAAATAATGGTCAGACCTGTTCAGAATATTAAAAAGGAGGAGCCTTCTTTAATATGGTAATTATAACACTGATAAATATTTCGTGAAACACGACTCTGATTGGTTGTAATCATTGAAACGTGATTGGCCATTGAGTCCCATTTGGGGCATGAGTTAAATAGTAGTATAAATACATATCAATACTTGAATCAACCGTCAGAAACATACATCAATAATACTGCCTTTTAAAGAATATCTTGAACCCACTTCATGTGTTGGCAACATTCCAAATCCCAATTTTAACAAGAGTTGACGCTAATGTAAATCGTGACCTAAAACATTTATTGTACTCATATAATGAAAATTTATCATTTCTTTCTAGACAAGGATATTTATATCAATACCACTTTAACAACATATTTCAATAACTTTTTGTTACATGAATGAAGGATTCAGTAAATTAACACTTTCTAATATTTAATTTTAGGAAGTGATAATTTTGAGGTTATTTTAATTAAATTATTTTCAGTCTGATCATCTTACCTCAATATTAATGTTGATTTGTTCTTGGACATGTTTCAAAACAATTCTGTTTTATCGTCAGCTGGACGAACAAATCAACATTAATATTGAGGTAAGATGATCAGACTGAAAATAATTTAACACTTTCTAAATTTGGACATAGTTTTATTTTATAAAAAGAAATTTAATGCCTGATTCGGACTCGAATCCCAGATCTCTGACTCTACATTACATTCATATCAGAGCTCAAATGGTGTAAATGGTATTATACTGACGTATAGAGTTAGATCCAGGGTTCGAGTTCCAGTTCGAGTATTATGTTTAAAATTATTATTATTCTTCTTTCACTTAAATTTCTAAAAATTTTGAGGTGTTTATTTTCAGATTCATAATATTTATTCTTTCACTTATTCAAAAATCTGTACATGTTACGAGAGTCTAATACTTGTGTGGAACAGATCAGGGGAAAGTCACAATAATGTACAAGAAACTTAGGTCAAACACAATTCTAATATTATTGATATTTTTAGGAAATAACACTATATAGTTTATAAGAATTAAATGAATCGTGATTTCTTCTTACCTCATACTTCTATGTTTCCTTAAACACAGCACTGCAGTATCAGCGACCATTGTCACCATCCTCAGCTGTTTTCATGACTGTGAATTTTTTCTTTTGCAGGTAATTATCCAAACTGCCATCTGGTGTTCTTTTGAATGATGGCAGTTTAGAAAACGATTCCTTCAAAAGAACACCAGATGGCAGTTTGGATAATTACCGGCAACAGTAAAAATTTACAGTTGTGAAAACAGCTGAGTTTAGTGACAATGGTCGCTGACACTGCAGTGCTGTGTTTAAAGAAACATAGAAGTATGAGGTAAGAAGAAATCACGATTCATTTAATTCTTATGAATTGAACCTCATAATGTTAAAAATTCCCAAATTTATTATATAAAAATAAAACTATATAAAGTTATGTAGATAGGAAATAACACTATGAGGTTTTTTAATATTGTTTATTTTTTATTATTTCACTCACCTCATAATTCATAGCAGACCCTGGGTTTCTTCACATCTTTTGTGACATTCTCAATACTGCGTCACGTTCACAACTGACGTCCAAAGGCCTTCTATCCTGCAGACTGACCTCCGCGCCATCTGGTGGCCGACCGAAGAATTTCCAAATCAGTCCTCTTTCTTTAGAACACCTCAGAAATGTTAAAAATGGAGAAACCGAAAAATCTGCAATAGCTGCACATGCCTGGTCAGAAAAACATAGAATAGAAACCAAAACAAAATTACTTAAACAATTGGAAAAACCGAAGGAACTCACAATTTGGGAAAAAATTTACATATGCAAGAATGAAAATACAACTATGAATTTTGAAATACCCGGTTATAAAGAAAGAGGACTGATTTGGAAATTCTTCGGTCGGCCACCAGATGGCGCGGAGGTCAGTCTGCAGGATAGAAGGCCGTTGGACGTCAGTTATGAACGTGACGCAGCATTGAGAATGTCACAAAAGATGTGAAGAAACCCAGGGTCTGCTATGAATTATGAAGTATGAGGTGAGTGAAATAATAAACAATATAAAACTATATAGTTTGTTTAATATCATTAAATGGAGTTAGAATTCACACCTTGCTTGATATTTTGTTGATTCTTGAGGACTGATTTCTGAAGTTAAAATGCTTCCATTCTCAACTAACATACAACTGTAGGCTGTTGGCTCTCCTGTAGGTTGATTCTTCTTCCCTCTTTTAGTTGACAAATGAACTTCAAAACCAAATCCCCTGGAACTTCAAATTGATATCTCGGCAGTAAGATGATAGTTGAACCATAAAATAAAGCCCCCAAAATCCAGGATCGTCTTATAGGACACATACAAAAAAATCAGATTGAAATTTATATAAATTAATAAAAATTACTTGAACACCACAAATAACAATGCAACCACTGATTGCGACTGACATAATGATGAATGGTGACAAACCGATCAGTTGACATGTGGGGGGGGGAGAACTGTTTGAGATTTAGTGAATCCCTGTGAATACAGTTACTATTCAACCAGTCCTAGAAACATCCGGTTATTCAATTCTTTTGCAGTCTGTTTTGTGTAGTAAATAAACATAAACATTATTGCTTATATTGCGTTGTTTCTTTTAATTATTAATATAGTGTTATTATGATGTTTTTTTATTAATTTGATACATCTCAATGATGGATAAATCATATTTGAAGAGAAAAATTATACGCTCAGACCGGGACTTGAACCCGGGACCATTGGTTCTCTAGACCAAGTGCTCTACCACCTGAACAAGTACCGATCTAAATGCAAATTTTCCCGTGTTTGAAGAAACATAAAATATGAGGTAAGATGTTAAAAAATGATTCATTAATTTACGAATTAAGAACTTCATAATGTTTTTTTTTACAAATGCCCCAGGTTTGTCTTTCGACATTCCTGGCGTTCTCTCCTGGCATGGCTTACTTGTAACCCACTTCTGAGGTTGGGGCGCCTGGAAGGCAGGGTTACATTGCCCCGATGATACGATGGGTGGTGATGATGGTGCGCCAGGAGAGTCCCTAATCCTAAGCTTAACTTAAGATGAATATGAATGATGATTGCGATGGACATATGATTTCGGGTACCGTTTGGGCCTTAAAGTTTTTCTGACATTTGTCTTACAGGTGAGAAAAAACCTCACCCAGAAAAACTGTCCCGACCGGGGATCGATCCCGGGCCCGCTATGTGACAAGGCAGCACACTACCTCAAGACCATTGCGGTGGACGAACCTCATAATCTTATTTCCTATGTTTAACTATGAATAAATAAGACGACTCAGGTCTTTGGGAAGTTTATTACGACTACTTGATAACATACGAAAATCCGGTAGTCATAATGTCGGTTGAAAATGAGAGAGATCCTTCTCTCGAAAACTAGTTCCCATGTTAAAACATAAAATATGAGGTAAGATGTTAAAAAATGACTAATTAATTTACAAATTACACTTTACCTTCATTTTTTCATCTATTTTGTATCATAAATATGAGATGTGATAATCTGTTCTGTCAGTATCGCCTGATCATGAAGAGAGATTTGGGTAAGCCTCATAAGAGGTTACTTGATAGGTTACCGGTATAGGTGATATCACCTAGTCCTTGAAGGGAGAAGAAGAAATAGGATATTTTTATTATTTAACACTTCTCACTGAAGGATAAATAATATTTGAAGAGAAAAATTATACGCTCAGCGTATAGATTGCATTTAGATTGGACTTCTCAGGTAGTCAGTGGTAGAGCATTGGCCTAGAAAGCCAAGGTCCTGGTTTCAAATCCCAGTCTGAGTATTTTTCTCTTCAAATATGAGAGAGATGATTTTTTAATTATTAATGAGTTGGTTATTTTGACTCACCTCATATTTCTTGTTTTTTATGCAGACCACGTTTTGTTGCTTTTGCATGACATTATCGATGCATTCCAACTGTTTTGCAGTTGTCTATCCTGTAGGTTGATTTCTGCTCCCTCTGTTGGCTGACCAACGAACTTCCAAATCATTTTTTTTTCTTTTTCTCTGAGAATTTCAAAATTCATAGTTTTCTTCTTATTCTTGCAGATGTAAATTTTTTCCCAAATTGTGAGTTCTTTAGATTTTTCTGTTTTAGTAAATTGGTCTTATTTTCAATTCTGTGTTTTTCTGACCATGCATGTAATTGCAGATTTTTCTAAAGAACTCAAAATTTGGGAGAAAATTTACTCTGCAAGAATAAAAAGAAAACTAAGAATTTTGAAATTCCTGGAAAAAAAAAATTGATTTGAAAGTCTATTGGTCAGCCAGTAGAGGGAGCAGAAGTCAACCTACAGGATAGATAACCACAAAACAACAGTTGAAATGCATCGACAATGTCGCACAAAAGGAATAAACCTGGTGTGCATAAAAAATAAGGAATATGAGGTGAGGCAAAATAACAAACTCGTTAATAATTGAAATAAACCTCATAGTGTTATTTCCTACATATATTAAACAATTTTGAAATTAAAAAGAAAAAGTGTATTTTTTTCAAATAAGCCATTTTATGATTATGTGTAAATTAATATACTCATGCTAATTGACCAAATAAATTCTGAAGGGGAATTTGTTATGTATTAATTTACACATTATCATCATAATAAGAGCTAACAGCTTAAATTAATGTAAAAAGTCCGATCATAATGTCCTCAATTTGGAAGAAACCTAATTACATTTTGAACGAAGTTTTACTGTCACTGGGAAATGGGATTACAAAAGAAAAAAAAAATGTTCAATACAAGAGTTGCCTGAGTAACTCATGTGTGGCACTACATTATATTGTAAGTCTTGCTTTCAATCGTGGTTCAGGCAGGAATTTTTCTCTTCGGAACCAGTCATATTCTAAAATCTGAAGTTTATCTTCTCTCAGTGTATTATAAAATATGGGTAAACAAAATTATTATTATTATTCCTTCCAAGTATTAGGCCAAGGCCTGTTACGATCCTATAGAAAATTTCCTCTCCAGCGTTTCATAGGACAGCCCAGAGATCTTCGTCCTCTTGGTATATAATTATAAATAGCTTTGGGGATCCGATTTGAACTCATTCTTTCAAGATGGTGTTTCCAATTTAGTTGGTACTGATGTTTTTATTATTGATTTAACATTTCTCACTGAAAGATAAATTATATTTGAAGAGAAAAATTTTTGCCTAGACCGAGACTCGAACCCGGGACCCTTGGCTTTCCGGGCCAAGTGCTCTACCAACTGAGCTACCGAGGCGAGTTACGATCTAGACGCAAATTTTTCTCTTATATACATTGTAATTCCCATTTGGCGATAGGGAATAGATCGTAACTCGCCTCAGTAGCTCAGTTGGTAGAGCACTTGGCCCGGAAAGCCAAGGGTCCCGGGTTCGAGTCTCGGTCTAGGTGAAAATTTTTCTCTTCAAATATAATTTATCTTTTAGTTGGTACTGTTTAATATATTCCAAAATTGGCACAGTCTTCAATTCTTTTAAGATATCGGTGTTCCTTTTCTGATCCCATCTGGTGTAACCCGCTGTTCTGAGCTTGAATATCATTTCACAAGCCGTTATTCTGCTTTCATGTTGTCTTTTTAGTGTCTATGCTTCACTACCATAGGTCAACACTGGTCTAGCCAAAGTGTTATATAAACGTAATCTGGTGTTTTTTTGTACAAGGGATGGTTAGTTTATTAGGAATTGATCGTAAGATGGCGTAGGCAAATAGAAAGTATCATTCTGGTTGGATATGAATAGGGCAGAAAAAGTTAAAAAAACCATTCTAAAATATAACTCATAATTAAAAGAAATTAAATAAAAATACGGTTTCATAACTTTATTAATAATTCCCAAACTTTTATTATAACTAGTAATTTTTTCAGGGATATTCTTTTCATCCCAGATAGAGAGATAATATCCAAGATATTTAAATTGATTAGATATCTCTAAAATTTTATTCTGGAGACAGATTTTACTTTGTATGGGGTTCTTAATATTTCAAAATAGGCAATATTTATGCAACCCTAATCAATCTATCTATAATGTCGTAGCCCATTGTTGAGCCATAGCTTCTCCTTTGTAAGGAGTTAATAGACCAAATTAATTTTTAGTTACCTTATTTGCTCATATATGTCATGGATGGCATGAGGTCAATACATCGACCCATGAGACATCTAACAGCTAATTAAGGTATTACTAGGACGTTGATGTCTGTAAATTTTGCTTTCAGGTCTCTTTATCCAGGCTTAAGAATATTTTACGAGCCTGAAAATCTTCAGACTCAGGATCCACAGCTTAAAGTCCCTCCTTGGACTTTTGCATCCTAAAAAATTGATGGCCTTTGAAACTGGTCCTGTGAAAACATAGCATTTTATGAGACAATAAGTAAAAAAAAAAGATTTCTCTGACTCGATTTATAAATTGAATAGTTGCCCCGAAAAGAGATCTAACCTACAAACTACAAATTGTTGGGAAAACAAAAAAAAAATGTATCTATCTCATCCTATTGGAATCATATACAGCCAATTTGAATGCAAAATAACATGCTAACAACTAAATATTAACAATTTAATACAGAATTGAGTGCAAGTTATCTATCTCTATAGAGTGAAAAAATGATCTAACAAATATTTAAATAAAAATGCTATAATAAGAAATAGAAAATACATATTGAACACTGATTCAGTTAGAAAAATTACTAACGTAATCAGTTTTCAGTATTTATTTAATGTTATTTCGTTACATTCTTTGTTTCTTTCTTATTTTCACTCAATTTCTCTTAAGATTCTGATTAGAATTCACGGAACTGTGGTGAAATGAATTTGCACTTCTTCTTCTTCCTTCCAAGTATTAGGCCAAGGCCTGTTACGATCCTATAGAAAATTTTCCCTCCAGCGTTTCATAGGACAGCCCAGTGATCTTCGTCCTCTTGGTATATAATTATAAACAGCTTTGGGGATCCGATTTGAACTCATTCTTTCAAGATGGTGTTTCCAATTTAGTTGGTACTGTTTAATATATTCCAAAATTGGTGTAGTCTTCAATTCTTTTAAGATATCGGTGTTCCTTTTCCGATCCCATCTGGTGTAACCCGCTGTTTTGCGCATGAATCTCATTTCACAAGCCGTTATTCTGCTTTCATGTTGTTTTCTTAGTGTCCATGCTTCACTACCATAGGTCAACACTGGTCTAGCCAAAGTGTTATATAAACGTAATCTGGTGTTTTTTTGTACAAGGGATGGTTTCATAACTTGATTAATAATTCCTAAACTTTTATTATAACTAGTAACTTTTTCAGGGATATCCTTTTCATCCCAGATAGAGAGATAATATCCAAGATATTTAAATTGATTAGATCTCTCTAAAATTTTATTCTGGAGACAGATTTTACTTTGTATGGGGTCTTTCCCATGAAATGCCATAATTTTAGTTTTGTTAATTGATATTTCCATATTAAATTTGGCACCTATTTTTTGTAAATTATAAATTGATCGTTGCAAATCATTTTCGGAAAGTGCCAGAAGAGCTAAATCGTCTGCAAAAAGAATAGCATCGAGTTTGAGGTTCCTATTGATGGGTATATATCCTCGTGTTTTCCTCCATTCATTTATTAATTTATTCATGTATATAATGAAAAAGCACTGGTGAAAGTCCACATCCCTGTCTTACTCCAGTGTTGATCTTTTCCCAAGAAGATAATTTGCCATCTTGTTTAACAGAGATTTCATTATCTTTATAGATGTTGAAGATATTAGTAATATATTGTTGTGGAACGTTATCATCAGCTAAAATTTGTAGTAATATATTTCTACGTTGTCAAAAGCCTTTATGAAGTCAACGAAGGCGATATGAGTTTCTATATTGAATTCCTTGTGCTTTTCTAATAGTAGTTTTAGAGTAAAGAATCCATCTGTACAAGATCTACCCTTTCTGAATCCATTCTGCTCTTCTCCAATTATATTTTCATAAATTTTCCTCAATTTATTCTTAACTATATTAGCATAAATTTTATATCCAGAGTTCAACAAGCTAATTCCACGATAGTTATCCTTGATTTGGCGACTTCCTTTTTTGAAGATTGGTATTACAATGGATTTGTTCCAGCTTTGTGGTGGTTCTTGTCCTTCCCATATCATATTAAGGAGAATAAGAAATCTCTCTAAAAAATTTTTAGTTGAAAATTTAAATAATTCTTGATTAATGTGGTCTTCTCCAGGAGCTTTGTTACTTTTTAATGATTTAACAAATCATTAAATCATTAAAAAGTAACAAAGCTCCTGGAGAAGACCACATAATTTGCACATGTGCAATAATTGTTTTTCTGCACTGTTATTAATGACTTGACTGACTGCTTCTTCCATTTTTGTTACATATAGATTACTATTCGCTTGAATGCCAACTTTTAAAAATAAATAAAACAGGTCTGGAAGAGAGTATGGATAATTTTACAGGCACCATGCTGTGAAACTCTCCGGATAGATTACTAATCCATTGAAAACTCAATTTTCAAATTTTTGTGGGTTAGATCTCATTTCGGGGCAACTATTCAATTGTAAATTACCTCGAACCCCGACCTTCTGGCTTGTAGCATATTGCCTTAACCAACTATGCACCCCCTTTAGATGAGGAAATAAGTGAAAGGAGAAGAAAACACTACTTGTGCCAGGCATAATGTCGCTTAAGAGATAAAACCTCTATTGTTGAAGGTTTGTGATATATAATAATATTCAATCAGCAGAGATGAGGTTTCCTAGGGAAGTCGAAGGTTGTACTAAACTTTATAAAATTAGATGAATTAAAAGTAGAACCACTATATAATAAAGTAATAAATTATAAACAAAAATGAAATAAAAGAGCATTATATGATGTTGGGACATTCTAGAAAATGGGCTGGCGTCTTGATCTAATCTTTGAAGAGATGATGATGATGATGTCAAATGTAAGAATCAACCAATGAGAGAGCAATATTACAAGTGAAATTACCTCTCCTCATATATAATTTCACCATAAATTAAACCTCATAGTGATTAATTCCTATAAAAGTTAAATATTACAAGTATTTGAAATATTTATTCTTTTTTGGAAAACTTGAATATATTTTAGGATATAACTTTACATAACCTGAGTTTCATAATTTTATGTATATTTAAATATATTATTCCTTGCAGGATAACTATGTAGCATGCATGTATAAATTATTTTTTTTTACATAGAGTAAGCAACTTATATATTCTTATCACTCACTTCATATTCTTCTTCTTCTTATAGACTTGTTTCAAAACTGTAATCAGTTCCATCATCAGTATTTTGATGACCGTTGTTCTGTCGTCTTGAAGAGCCGTCTTTTGCTCCCTCTGTTGGTAAACTGAAAAACCTCAAAATCAACCTTTGTAATTCCTGTGGAAAATGATTTGATTTTTTGAGGTTTTTCAGTCTAGCAAGAGATGGCTCTTCAAGATAACAGAACAACGGTCCTCAAAATACTAATGATGGAACCGATTAAGGTTTTGAAACTAGTCAATAAGGAGAAGAAGAATATGAGCTGAGTGATAATTTATATAAATAAGTATACCTCATAGTTATATTATTTTTGGTCTGGACATCTTACCTCAATATTAATGTTGATTTGTTCTTGGACATGTTTCAAAACAATTCTGTTTTATCGTCAGCTTTCATAGTGTTAATTTCCTAAAAAAAAGTAACTTACATATTGTTGCAAGAGTAAAAATAATTAATTTTATGAAGTAGTTTACAGTGAGACTTGAAAGTAGTTCTACTAATTATAATAATAGCCCCCATGGTATTTTTACCTTGTGGTGGAGTCACTTGCCTCTTTAAATGATGTCGAGAGCTATGCCGAAAGGGGAAAGCTAAGTTTGAAATGAGGAATGGAAGCTTTGTACAAATTCAGAAATATGTAATTCAACTCTCCAAATGTATATACCATACACATATACACAATACTGTAAACAAAGTTTTTTTATTTATAGTGTTGTGCCCAAGGGCAGGTCTTTCACTACAATCATAACGTTTTCATGCAATGCTTTGCAGTTTTATTAGGGAATTATAGATGTGGTAGTTTCCCATTGCTTCAATACCGGATGATGATGATGATGATGATGGCCAGAAGAACAGAAAGAATATGAATGTTAAGAGACTACTGAAATAAAAGCAAGAGAAAAGTGAATGAAGGGAAGAGTAGGGTTTAGATAGTTGGATACAATGGATGAGATGGTGGTGGTGGTAGTAGTAGTAATAATAATAATAATAATAATAGTTTCGATCTTAGATGTTAAATTTATCATTTCTCACCGAAAGACAAATTTTATTTGAGGAGAAAAATATATGCCTGAATCAGGATTTGAATCCAATGTCTCTTGTCTCAGAGACATTGGGTTCAAATCCCAATTCAGGCATATATTTTTCTCTTCAAATAAAATAATATTTAATATTTGAAGGAAGAGACACTATGAAGTTTATTTTAATTAAAATGAGTTAGAATTTTCATGACTCACCTCATATTTGTAGATTTTATGCAGACCATAGTTTTGACAGTCTATGTGCCATTATCAATTCTTTCTAACTGTTGAATCCGCAGTTGGTGATCTGGTAGGTTGATATGTGCTCCCTCTTGTTGGCTGACCGATAAACTTCCAAATCAATTTATTTTTGAAATAATATTAGTTTTATTTAATTATGCTCTTTAAGAACTCATGTCATTAGTGCTACTATTCAAAATTGGACTGAAAGGGCTAACAAATTTGGCCAGAGGCCTTTTAGTTCAAGCTTGAGATTTTTTTATTTGCATAAAAATGTATAAGATGTAATCCATGGCTTTACTTTTTTTTTTTCCCCCTGAAGGAAGCTATCAGAATTTTTTACTCTAAATTTTTTTTTCTCCCCCCCCTGAAGGAAGCTATCAGAATTTTTTACTCTAAAAATCTATCAGTCCTGGCTTGTTTTGAATGCTGAAACCACTAATCCATGGATATATTTTTTATCAATGAGATCAGAATTCACGATATATATCCATAATCCGTCCACCGCTGTGGTCTCGAGGTAGCGTGCTGCCTTGTCACGCAGCGGGCCCGGGTTCGATCCCCGGTCGGGGCAGTTTTTCTGGGTGAGGTTTTTATCAGGGTTTTTCCTCACCTGTAAGACAAATGTCAGGAAAACTTTACGGCCCAAACGGTCCCCGAAATCATATGGCCATCACCATCATCCTTATCATCATCATCATCCTTCACCGGTGTGGAAAGCAACGGGAAGCTACCACACCTACAATTCCCTAGTAAAGCTGCAAGCATAGCATGAAAATGCTATGATTGCAGTGAAGGACCTGCCTTCGGACAGAATTACTATGGATGGATCCATAATCCATTAAAAATAGTACAAGTTTGATATTGTAAAATATATTGTAATTGTCAAGTAATGCAATTTTTAATTAGCTAATTCTAAAAAAAGTGTAGTCATTATTTTAGTGCGTTGTTTTTTTAATGTATTTCTTTCTCTCCTAGTGGGGTCTGGTATAATATCCTTGAAATGATCTCATGCTGAGATTTTGATTGGCCATTACAGTTCTGCTGGCAGTCATCATTTGTGATGGTGTGGCACGTAGACCGTACATTTTGAATTTGGCGCTAAATTAGCGCGGGAATCTGCTTTATAAATTAATCTTCAAAAATATTAATTATATTTTTTTTTGTTATCCGTTGACGTTATTCATATGTCATAAATTAAACGTGAGCTACAATTTAAGAGGTTAGTCTTGTATTATGATGATTATTATTATCCGAATTTGCAGTCTAGGTATTGATTCCTAAACAAGCAAAAGAAGGCGGAAAGATGGCAGTAGCGTAGATTGGATATCGGTGTTTATGGAAGTACGATCGAGAAATGTGCAAATATGATGCGCAGTGTATATAAACATTAATAAGGCGGTTTTTAATTGTAAATGAATATTTTTACGTTTCTTTAAAAATGAAACTATTAAAACCAAATTGGGTTACTCATGATGGTAAAATTTTAAAATTATACTAGTAATATATCATTATTTAGAGACAGATTGACCAATGATTTTTATCATTGAGGGTTTTTAACCTAATTGTGCATTGTACATGCGGCATATGAATTCAGTATCACATTTAATATACTTGTAAAAATACGTAATATGAATCTTTCTTTTCCTTAGATTTACCAATATTTTCAATTGATATCCATCCAGATGGCTCCAGATTTGCAACTGGTGGACAAGGTAAATAATAATATGGTCATTAGTTTGCTGTATTGATGGGAGTGATATTTTATATATTTTCAGATTGCAATACTGTAGCATGGCATTTCCCGAATGGTTATTAATTTATATTAATACTAATTATCTTACTGTGCAGATACATAGCTCGTTTGTATAATATACATATAAATATGATATGGGGCAGGGCAATTTTTGTCTTTAAAAAGATCTTGATTCTTATTTTAATATTGTAAGTTTGACACAGAACTACATTTTTTACACCGTACGTATTATACTTGTATTACTATAATAGTATATTAATATTTTTAGGAATTATAATCTTCATAGGATGCCTTCAAAATTCTAGTTAAAAGTAAAAATGTTATGTTGAAATCTGAACTGTACAAGGCTAGGCCTATGTTTCTCAATTCAGCATTAAAAAGTCATCTGTAAAATTACATCAAATTATCTTTACTTCCTGATACAGGAAAGATATTGACATTAATTGCATTTAATTGGAAATATTATTTGCCATTTTGTATATGACTGAAAGAAAATTTCTCAGAAAGAAAATAACCATTAATCTATTAATTGGTAAACTAAACTAATCATTTCTGAAAATCAAGTTTATTGGTAATAGGTTAGGTATGCTTTCGGCTCAACTGCACTTTTACTAGCGCTTGATTTTTCAGTTATATTATTGTAAACTATAGCTCTTCTTTTGTATTTACTAACATTATTTAATATTTTAAACTTTTTCAAACAATTTTTATAACATTATTAGACAAATTTGAAGTATTTATTTAAATATGCAAATCACAATATTATGACACTGATAGACAATATTGTGATGCTAACTGCTATTTTCTTCACAGAGTATATTAGTTAGTCTATGATTTTTCTATTGCTGTTTTGGGTTATCGCTGGTTGGATCAGTGTTAGGGAGTGACAAGTAAGTGTACACTCATCTTTAATAAACGTTTGGTAATTTTAATATTATTAATATATTTTTTAACATAGATTTGGGGATTTATTGCAAATATTGGTCATTTAAATTTCATAGCGACGGATAGTAGTCGAGGATGATAATCGATATGTGGTTCGATTGTGGGTTATCGCTGGCTCTATAAACTCTGGTGCATGCGCACTGTTATTCTATAGGACTTTGAAAATGTTTCACACTAGTTTAAGTGCAATTTTCCGTGCTTTCTCTTAAAATTCATGATTATATTATCAAGACTATGCACAAAAAAATTTTAAAGTATTAATATTTTTTTTTTTCAAATGCCCCAGGTTTGTCTTTCGACATTCCTCGTTTCTCTCCTGGCATGGCATAATTGTAACCCACTTCTGAGGTTGGGGCACCTGGAAGGCAGGGTTACGTTGCCCCGATGATATGATGGGTGATGATGATGATGATGATGATAATGGTGCGCCAGGAGAGTCCCTAATCCTAAACTTAACCTAAGATGAATATGAATGATGATGATTATGATGGCCATATGAATGATGATTATGATGGCCATATGATTTCGGGTACCGTTTGGGCCTTAAAGTTTTCCTGACATTTGTCTTACAGGTGAGGAAAAACCCCAATAAAAACCTCACCCAGAAAAACTGTCCCGGTCAGGGATCGAACCTGGGCCTGCTGCGTGACAAGGCAGCACGCTACCCCGAGACCACAGCGGTGGACTTACAGTATTAATATAAGGGATGTTATTCTTCTTTACAAGAGAAAATGGGGGCCATATTTACTGCTGCATTCATGCCTCAACCCACGGCATAGCAACCTGCATATCTGAGGTGAAGTGCAATTATTTCATTCATGTTTATAGTATTTGTACTTACCTTGGCTTATAGCAGATGTTATAAGCTAACGGGTCTTTGCAGCCACATGTTTCATATATTTTTATGAAATTTCTACTAACATTAACAAGTTCTCCAGTGCCGATTGATCAAATATCAGTTCATATATTTGCTTTAAATTTATTCAGCATTTACAGGTTATTTCTATACACACTATCTTTTAGTGCTCTCATAAATAGAAATCGCACTACGTTAGGTCTGGGCTGTGAATAGACCTTAGATGCTTACTTATAATCCTGTTCCCAAATATATTGCCTATTTTAGCTAAATCTGCTTGCATTATATGGGCAGTAGTGGTGTCTTATTGAAAATAAACAGAAAAATGTTCTGCATATGTTAATGTGTCAATGAATGGGTCCAGGATCTCATTTCTATGCTGTATATCAAAATATAGATCGGCCGCGGTGGACTAGTGGTTATGCTCCTTGCCTCTGGTCCTGAGGGTAGCGGGTTCAAACCCGGCCGGGGTCGATGGATTTTTTAGGATGGAAAAATCCAAGGAGCAAGTCCTCCGGGAGGGACTTTAAGCCATGGATCCCGAGTCTGAAGATTTTCAGGCTCGTAAAAAATCCTTAAGCCTGAATCAAAAGGCCTCTAAGCAAAATTTACCGAATTTTCCTGTCCTAGTACTACCTTGGTTTCCTAGATGTCAGTATGAGGCGGAACGCTGACCACGGACCACTCAAAATGACATCTATACGAAATCAAGTGTAACTAAATTAGTATGGTTCAAATTCTTCCCTGTAGGGGGAGAGCGCCTAAATATCTGTAAAGGGAAAACATGAGCTTACAAAAAAATCAAAATATACAGTCAATATGCCCAATTCACCAATTAATGATTAAAATGGTCAACATGTTTCTACAGCTAAGCTGTCATCCTCAAGACCAGATATTGACTGAAGACACAATTGTAATGAATAAACGTAATCAGTTAAAAACGGACTGTCACATGATGCATTCAATCACAAGTAAACAGTATAACAATAAAACTAATCCTCTTTTCTTTCAATTAAAGAAAAGAGGGCGCTGTATAGAATAGGACCCTTGTCTCTGTTCATAATATTATGAATACCTTGGTGCAGAGCAAATGGGACTTGCACTGATTCGAGTCTCCATGGGGGAAGAAATTTTCTCATGGTATTTTGGCTAGTGTGGGACCGTTGCCACTCTGCATCGTGAGGCATTTGGGTAGCTACAACAAGTAGCGGCTGGGGAACCCGACATGCTGACCACATGTTACCTCCTACACTGGCTGGATGATCGTCTACCTCTGTGATTAACACATGTGGATGTGAGGCCAATGGCCTTCTAGGCCTGTCGTGCCATGGAAAGAAAAAAATAATAGTTTAAGAGCTTAATAAATAAGGTGAGTCTGTTGCATTTACTTCATAAAAGTTGAATTCTTGTAGGACATGTTTCGAAACAGTTCTGCGCTCAACAGTACATTACCTTTCCCTTCATTATCCATAGTATATTCTTGTAATACAGTTACTCTACATACTTCTTCTGTCTTTACTAACATTTTGTAATATTTTAAACAATTTTCAACAATGCTTATAATATTATTTTACAATTTTTAGGTATTTATTTTTTTACGAGAAATACAGTAACATTATGACATTTTTAGATAATATTGTGAGAAAAACTAGCGTGCAATATTTTCAAAGTCCTATAGAATAACAGTGCGCATGCGCCAGAGTTTATAGAGCCAGCGATAAACCACAATCGAACCACATATCGATTATCATCCTCAAATATTATCTGTTGCTATGTAATTTAAATGACCAATATTTGCAATAAATCCCCAAATCTATGTTAAAAAAAATTAATAATATTAAAATTACGTTTATTACAAATGGGTGTAAACTTACATATCACTCCCTAATGCTGATCCAACCAGCGATAATCCAAAACAACGATAGAAAAATCATAGACTAAGTATTATTATTGATTTCGTACATCTCAATGATGGATAAATCATATTTGAAGAGAAAAATTATACGCTCAGACCGGGACTTGAACCCGGGACCCTTGGTTCTCTAGACCAAGTGCTCTATCAACTGAGCTACCTGAGCAAGTACCGATCTAAACGCAAATCTTTCTCTATATACATTGTAACTCCCGTCCACCAAACGCTATGAAGCCACGCTTCCATCCTGCAAATGGCAGCTCCTTTATTAAGAAGATATATTTGGGAATTATACATTACAGCCAATACGGCTTTTTCCATGTTATTATTATTGATTTCGTACATCTCAATGATGGATAAATCATATTTGAAGAGAAAAATTATACGCTCAGACCGGGACTTGAACCCGGGACCCTTGGTTCTCTAGACCAAGTGCTCTACCAACTGAGCTACCTGAGCAAGTACCGATCTAAACGCAAATCTTCTCTATATACATTGTAACTCCCATCCACCAAACGCTATGAAGCCACGCTTCTATCCTGCAAATGGCGGCTCCTTTATTAAGAAGATATATTTGGGAATTATACATTACAGCCAATACGGCTTTTTCCATGTTATTATTATTGATTTCGTACATCTCAATGATGGATAAATCATATTTGAAGAGAAAAATTATACACTCAGACCGGGACTTGAACCCGGGACCCTTGGTTCTCTAGAAAGCTGTATTGGCTGTAATGTATAATTCCCAAATATATCTTCTTAATAAAGGAGCCGCCATTTGCAGGATGGAAGCGTGGCTTCATAGCGTTTGGTGGACGGGAGTTACAATGTATATAGAGAAAGATTTGCGTTTAGATCGGTACTTGCTCAGGTAGCTCAGTTGGTAGAGCACTTGGTCTAGAGAACCAAGGGTCCCGGTCTGAGCGTATAATTTTTCTCTTCAAATATAGACTAAGTAATTTACTCTGTGGAGAAAATAGCACAATTTTGTCTAATAATGTTATAAAAATTGTTTGAAAAAGTTTAAAATATTAAATAATGTTAGTAAATGCAGAAGAAGAGCTATAGTTTACTACAATATAACTGAAAAGTCAAGCGCTAGTAAAAGTGCAGTTGAGCCAATATTGTGAAACTCACTAGCTATTTTCCCTTCCTCTTCCAATGTTGCCACCATCAACAACTCAATTACATATATTTTTGTTAGGTTAGTACTATTTTGTTAGGTTAGTGTTACATCAGATTAGTGTACACTTCAGTAAAAAATATGCATGTAATTTATTTTGTTAGGTTAGGAAGGAAGAAGTTAGCGTACATCCATTTCTAATAAATGTTTAGGAATTTTTTTGCAAATGTTGGTCATACCAATTTCACAGCCACATCCTGCCTGTTATAGTGACAGCTCTATAAACTTTCTGTACGACTCAAATATATGAGGTTCTTAAGTTATGTAGATAGGAAATAACACTATGAGGTTTTTTAATATTGTTTATTTTTTATTATTTCACTCACCTCATACTTATGAAGTAACTTAATAAAGTTGGCTATCAAGTCATAGGAAAACAAGAATAATGAAGTATGAGGTGAGTGAAATAAAAAATAAACAATATGTGGTTCCACCTAGCGACAACTCTATAAACTCATATGCATGCACACTGTTATTCTGTAGGACTTAGAAAATGTATTGGGAAAGCTAAACTACAATTTTTTTTCGAAGATGAAACAAAATTGGGATGAGGTACGTTTTTTAGCAGACACAATTCTACACTTACATCCTTATGCCACTGATGCACTAAACACTTGAAAACACGTTTTGTACTTTTATAAACATTTCTTACGATTATTAAATATTTACAAATTACGCGAAATGTGTGCATTGGGTTCTAGAGATGCAGAAATGCTTCATGTAAGATCTGCTAGGTGGCTCTCAAATCGGAGTTACCAACATTTGAAAAAAATTTAAACCATAATTAGTATTAGTGTACATAAAATTAGTTTATTAAATAATACGCATGTAAATTGATTTGTTAGGTTAGGAAATGGGAAGTTGGGTTACGTCCTTTTTTTTTTTTTTTTTGCATTTGGGAATAAATCATATGCATGTAAATATGTAAATTGTTTTCTTTGGTTAGGAAATGACAAGTTAGTTTACGTCCATTTTTTTAGCATTTGGGAAGTTATTCGCAAAGTTGGTAACATCGACTGCAGAGCCATCTACCGGAGGCTACATTAACCATTACAGCAATTCCCACTACTTGTGCATGCGCACTGCAATTCTGTGGAACTTAGAAGAATTCGTGTCCACCAAATAACCAACTTTTTCCCAAAATTTGTTTTGAAACATGTTCTGAAAGAACTCAACTTTTATGAGGGAAGATGCAACAGACTTGTCTTATTTATTAAGAACCTCATAATGTTACTTCCTCGTAATTTTGTAATGAGTTCAAGAGCTTATTTATTTACTGCTGGTTAGAGTACTACTCTATCTCTGTTACGCATTTCAGGGGAGGATTCGGGGAGAATTGTTATATGGAACATGGCACCTGTCGTTAGTGCAAAAGTTGAGAGAGACAAGAAAGTTCCAAAAATGTTGTGTCAGATGGACAATCATTTAGGTAAGTTTAGTAGTGGCAAGT
This sequence comes from Diploptera punctata, assembly GCA_030220185.1. Classification (NCBI taxonomy): domain Eukaryota; kingdom Metazoa; phylum Arthropoda; class Insecta; order Blattodea; family Blaberidae; genus Diploptera; species Diploptera punctata. Next base: position 1,231,086 of record JASPKZ010007278.1, on the reverse strand, counting down.
GTTTCCTTTCTTTCAAATAAATAAATATAAATAAGCATGGAAAGTGAAATGTCATATTTTTATGTAAATGCACTACATACAGCTCTTATGTGCAGATTCCTTTTGTTAAATTTTTAGTTTAGATCTGAGCAACCAGTCAATCATTTAACTTTAATTGAAATAATTCTAGGAATTAAAAAAACGAAGACAAAACAGCAAATTTTAAAATAATTTATATTATTTTCATACTTTTTTTTTAATGCCCTGAAAATCTCACTAAATAGCATGGTCTAATTTGGGTATTCTATGCCATGTATCAGCCTACATAAATTGAAGTAAAAAAATTAAAAACCGTTTTAGCAGTACGGTATATGAATAATATATTTTTTAAAAAAGAAATGTGATAAAAGTCCTGAAATTGAAAGAGAAGTTTATATAAAATAACCTTAACTATGCATTATTATTATTATTATTATTATTATTATTATTATTATTATTATTATTATTATTATTATTATTAATAATAATACTTTATTTATTCTGGCAGAGTTAAGGCCATAAGGTCCTCTCTTCCACTCAACCAGCACAAATACAAATAAATATTTGACAAATATATATATATATATATATATAGATATATACTATACTAATTATACACAGTTAAAGATACATTAAATGTAGCAATGTAAATTTCATGTACAAACAACATTTTATAGGGTAATAACAATAATGATACGATAATAATAATAATAATAATTATAATGATAATACAAATATGATACATTATATGAGAAACACCAATTAATATATATACGAGGACGGATTGGAAAGTAACGCACAATAATTTTTTTCTGCCTTGGTATTGCAGCTAGAATGTTGAAATTTCACAGAGATATAGTTTGAAGTTTTCACTACAGATGGTATATTTTTGTCAGGTGCACCTCTTGCGAGAGAAGCTTGAACTATGCAACAAAGATGGCGCGCATGCTACAGTCGTCCACCTGTGAGGAACAGAGAAGTGTTGTTCGATTTTTGTGGGCCAAAGGGCATAAACCCAGTAAAATTCACAGGGACATGCGTGGCGTGTATGGGGATGATTGTATGGACCGTAGCAATGTCTCCAGGTGGTGCACATTCTTCCAAGAGGGACGCGTGAACCTTAGTGATTCGCCACACTCCGGCCGGCCGACAACAGCAGCAATCCCGCAGAATGTCAGAGGAATTGAGGCGGCAATTCTGAACGACCGGCGTGTGCAACTGCGAGCCTTATCGCAGAAGTTCGACATTTCCTATGGTGCGGTGTATGATATTGTTCATGAAAATTTGAAATTCCGTAAAGTTAGTGCTCGCTGGGTGCCTAAGAACCTGACAGACGACCACAAGGGCCAGCGAATGATGGCAAGCTTGGACCACTTAACGCGGTAACACCGGACAAGGACATGAAACTGGTAACACGATGGGAAAAATGTGTTGAGAAAGTTGGTGACTATGTCGAAAAGTAGGTAAAAGATGTAAGTTCATTTGTGATTTTTTCCTTTTTTTTTACTATTAAACTTTAAAAAAAAATTATTGTGCGTTACTTTCCGATCCTCACAGGTGGACGACTGTAGCATGCACGCCATTTTTGTTGCATAGTTCAAGCTTCTCTCGCAAGAGGTGCACCTGAGAAAAAAATACCATCTGTAGTGAAAACTTCAAACTATATCTCTGTGAAATTTCAACATTCTAGCTGCAATACCAAGGCAGAAAAAAATTATTGTGCGTTACTTTCCGATCCGCCCTCGTACCTTACACTGGATAATAATGAAGTCGAGTTTAGAGCAAAATTATTATTATTATTATCATTATTATTTTATTATTATTATCATTATAATAATTATAATAAATAATTTATAATAATTATAATATAATAATTATTATTATGATGATGATTATTATTATTATTATTATTATTATTATTATTTATTACTACACTACTATTTGTATTATTACTATTGCTCTATTTATTGTTATTATTATTATTATTATTATTATTATTTATTATTATTACTTACTATTACCTACTATTATTACTATTATTATTATTATTATTATTATTATTATTATTATTATTATTGTTATTGATATTGTTGTTATTATTATTATTATTATTGGAAAATGCTTATCATTATTGCTGAAATAGAATTGCCAACTTATAAAAAAACATGCAAAACAATTGTTGAGTGCTTACCTAATTCAATATAACCTTACCTAATGTAAAATATCTAACCTAACCTGAATAAAGATATTGGTAAAAAACTGAGTAAACATGTCAGCAACAATATTGATAACACAATAACTATTGAATAGTTAGTAACTATTAGTAAGTAACTAAATAGTTAATAAAAATTGTATAAATAAGAGAAACATTTCTTCAAATATTAAAAAAAAAAATTCTGTTTAAATCAAGACCCTGGATACCCAAATTAGACCATGCTATTTAGTGAGATTTTCAAGGCACTAAAAAAAATAATAGTTAATAAAAATTGTATAAATAAGAGAAACATTTCTTCAAATATTAAAAAAAAAAATTCTGTTTAAATCAAGACCCTGGATAGCTTAATGCATGAAGCACTGGAATGGAGATTCAGAGATCCTGCATTCAAATCCTAGTTTAAGCAAAAAATTTTCTCTTAAAATATTACTTTGTCATTTAATAATATAGGCCTAAGTAACAAATTAAAATAAAAACATTAAAAAAATGATTGGCCCAGACTGATATCTCACATAGAATAGCCTTTTTAAATTAATTATTTTGCTAGTTTTCACCCAACATGCTTCATTTAACTCCCATCACTATTTATGTTAACAATTGAATGATTTTGTTTGTTAAGCTTGTGTGAACTGTGTTCGGTGGAGTTTCTCTGGCAAGTTTCTGGCTTCTGGAGGAGATGACAAGTTGGTTATGATATGGAAGATAAGCAAGTACACATCAGGTAAGTAACTCAGCTCCAACCTTCCTGCTGTGAACATTGCTTGACCAATAATTATAATATTATTTTGCGATTTATATCAACGACGTAATATGTTGCTGGAACAAGAAATATAAATTTGGAATAAGAATATCAGAAAATAGAAAATGGTTGGTTGGTATCTAATGTTGAGCACTTGATAATGAAATCATTCGCTCTCTTGCACTCCAATATTTAGCAGAAAGGCTGGTCTCTTCTACAAAAGCTGGACAACGGAGGACATGGTTTCTTTCCATATCTTCATTTAAATTATATTTATTTCCTTGAAGAAAGGTCCCCGTCCAGAGATCCGAATGGGGGACTATTTTACCTCCGGATTTGTATTTCTTTTTCCAAGGCTTCATGTTTGTATTGGAGTACAATAAACTAGTTGTAACCGTTTAGTAGTAGGCACCACATGTGGTGGTTACATCACCCATAGAGAGAAAGTAGGTATAGAAAGGAAGGAGAAATGAACCCATAGGCCTCGAATACTCTAATACCATCAGGGTCGAAAGAAACAAGAGGCCAGTCAAGGGAGACTGGATAGAAAAGTTGAAAGAGGGAATTGGTATGGGAAGAAGAAGTAATACCAATTCGGTCAAAAAAGAAAAACTCACCAAGTTGACCAGTGCTTATTGGTGAGTAGCCCTTCCCTTTCGTTCATCATGCATAAGCATGATTATTGATTACTAACAGCTGCACCACGAGAAGGTGAGGGATTGGACACTAGGTTACTGTCCAGGTCGGTTCCTTTAAGCCTTCGATGGGAGAAATTAAAGGGTCTCCTCCCTGTTAAAGACAGTAGCCTTTCCGCAGCTGAAAATAGAAAATTAAACACCCTATTGTTTGCAGATGACCAAATAATAATACCAAATTCAGAAGATAATCTACAGAAAGGTCTGTATGAACTTAACAAAATTACAGGAGAATATGTGGATTGAAGATATCTACAGAGAAAACAAGAATTATGGCATTTCAAGGTGTAGATCCTGTCAGAAGTAAAATTGTACTGAACAATAAAATGTTGGAGCAGGTGAATAATTTTACATATCTATGATGCAATATCTTGTATGAAGAAGAAAAAGATGTAAATGCAAAAATGTCTACATTTTTAAGAATTTTTAGGGTTAATAAATTCTATCTTCAAGCCACAGTTAGTCCAAAAACATTCAAGACTAAAAGTGTATAAAACACTTGCTCTTCCAACTCTTTTGTATGGTAGCGAAGTATGGAAATTGAAACAGAAGGATATACAGAGAGTTAGATCTGCTGAAATGAGATACCTTCGGAGGACTGCAGGATACACACTACTAGATCACAAAAAAAATGAAGACATCTTAGAAGAACTACACATGGAACCTTTAGAAAACAAAATTTCTGATTATAAGTCAAGATGGATGCAACATGTTCATCGAATGGAAGATCACAGGATACCCAACAAATGTTAAGATATCAACCTGCAGGACGTCCACTCAAAAGACTTTTTGGATGGTGTTTCTCTTGAGGCCAAAACAGGTCAACAAATGGCCTAAATTCATGAATGTACTATGATGATGATGATGATGAATATTTCCACAATACTATGGTTTTCCTACAGTCTTCTTAAGATCTTCCATAAATCTCTATCCTCTGCAACATCTTCATTCTTTTGTGATTTGTGTTAATTGTAAATCCTTCCATTCATTGTATCTTAGATCTTCTGCTTCTGCTGTCCACTCTAGCATTATACAGCAAACTCCCAATTATCCGTGCACGTATTATCCGGTTTGCAGATTATCCGGGTATGACTTGTTTTACTGTATTTTTTAAAGTTGAAGATAAATACTATACTGTATTTTGTATTATGAAAAAATTATTCATTTTTAAATGTGCTACTGTGAACTGCACTTAGAAACTAGCACAATAGAATAACCTTCACTCACAATCCGCTCCCCTGACATGTTTAAATGTATCAACCAATATTCTGAGAATACAATACAGTTTCGGAAATTTCCCTTGTGTGAGTCACTGAAAGTTTGTTGTTACAGATTGAAACCACAGATATGCTGAGAAAATGGGTTTATCGCTGGTTAGTAGTGTGGTCATCAGTGGTTACTAGTGTGGTTATCGCTGGTTATAAGTGTGGATATGGGCGGTTACTAGTGTAGTTGTCGCTGGTTACGACGGCCCACTTTTTCTAGACAATCGGCACTTTATGTCAGCTGGATTCTCAGCCCTGCGTGACGGCCGCCTTTACCTCCAGAACAAGCATGTGGTACTCATTTCTGTTAGAGGCTGAGTCGACCCCAGGGCCATAGAAGATTTGGGTCAGTTTAAAAATCCTGACCCCAACGGGACTTGAACCCTTGACCTTCCGGCTTGTAGTGCAGTGCCTAACCACTACACTATGGCGTGCCCCATCTTATTACTGTATTATACAGTTTAACGTTAGTAAGCTTTATTGCCCAAAGAAATTCTTTCACCAATTTCTTCCTCTATATAGTTTTTTCCATTTACAATTGAACCAAGATATTTATATGATTTTACTTCTTCTATATTTGTATCATTGGTGTTCAGATTACTGATTTTTTTCATTTCTTGTTGTACATTTTAAGTATTGAGTTATCAGTTATTTAGTATATTTTGTGTTACAATGTTGATATATGTATATTTGTGACAGGTGGTAATGCTGTTTTTGGCAGTGGCAAGGTGAATGTGGAACAGTGGCGATGTGCTACCACATTGAGAGGTCATGATGGTGATGTACTTGATATGGCATGGTCTCCTCATGATGCATGGTTAGCAACATGTTCCGTAGACAATACTGTCATTATTTGGAATGCATTGAAAATGCCAGGTGAGACATTCTTCTTCTTTTTAAATGGCACTAGCCCAATAAGGACCTTCATTCCTCCAGACATCCCTCTGCCTTTCCCAATTGTTTATTTGACATTTTTTGAGGTCCTGGTGTACACAATCCCACCATCTGTTCTTAGGTATTCCTTTCAATCTGGTTCCTTGAGGTTGTGAACAGAAGATTTATTTTACCTTTCTATTATGTGGCATTCCATTAATATGTCTAATTCATCTCAAATGATCAAGCCTTATGTGTGAGACAATATTAAAATCTCCTAATAATTATATTAATTCTTTATTATATCTTCTCCAGGTGTTATCATAAGTAATGCCATGAGTGATTTCCAAATTATTGATAAATTCACGACTCACTTCATGAATTTATCATAAGTAATGCCACGAGTGATTTCCAAATTATCGATAAATTCACGACTCACGAAGTGAGGAGTGAATTTATCTAGAGAATTTGGAAATCAAGAGTGGCATTTGTTAGGACTATTTAACGAATAAAATTAAGCTGTTTACTCACAAATCATTATTTAACTATAGTTATTTTAAAATATTTATATATTTAATGTAAACGGCGATGTTTGAAAACAAATGAGAAACGATAGGTACGCTTCTACTGCTTCTTTTGTTTATCACTGCAACCAGATCATACTATTTATTGCCAAAGGAACGCAATATTGTAAGAATGCTCTCTAGTGGAGAAAAAATGAAACACATCAATCTGTATATTAATTCATTTTTGATGTCGTATGATGTAAATATGACAATTATATTTTTCTCGATTATTACCTGGGAAAAAATACATTTAAGAAAGTGCAAACAGTGGTTTCTTTTTTTTTGGTGGTATAATCAATTGCTACAAATGTTGACATGTAAGCACTATTATATACAATCTGGTAGCCGTATTTGTTATAGGCTCAGTCACTGCAAAATAACGGTCAGACCTGTTCAGAATATTAAAAAGGAGGAGCTTTGTTTAATATATGATAATCCTAACACTGATAAATATTTCGTGAAACACGACTCTGATTGGTTGTAAAACAGAAATCATTGAAACGTGATTGGTCATTGACTCCCATTTGGGGCATGAGTTAAATAGTCTAGATAATTTGGAAATCAAGAGTGGCATTTGTTAGAACTATTTAACGAATAAAATTAATATTAAATTTGAAGAGAAAAATTTTTTTTCGCCTAGACCGGGACTTGAACCCGGGACCCTTGGCTTTCCGGGCCAAGTGCTCTACCAACTGAGCTACCGAGGCGAGTTACGATCTAGATGCAAATTTTTCTCTTATATACGTTGTAATTCCCTATTGCCAAATGCTTTTGAAACCATTGTTTCTATCTTTGCAAATGGCGGCTTCTTAGTTAAGAAGACATTTATTGGGAATTTAACTTTACTTTATAAAGCTAGTAAGGCTTCTAGTGATGTTTTTATTATTAATTTAACATTTCTCAATGAAAGATAAATTTAATTTGAAGAGAAAAATTTTCGCCTAGACCGGGACTCGAACCCGGGACCCTTGGCTTTCCGGGCCAAGTGCTCTACCAACTGAGCTACCGAGGCGAGTTACGATCTAGACGCAAATTTTTCTCTTATATACGTTGTAATTGTTTAGTTGTTTCTAGACTCACCTCATACTTCTTAACTCCCAAGCAGACTCGAATTTCTTTACTTCATTTGTGACATTCTCAATGCTGTATTACGTTCACAACTGATGTCCAACGGCTTTCTCTCCTGCAGACTGATCTCCGCGCCATCTGATGGCTGACCTATGAACTTCCAAATCAATCCCCTCTCCTTATCATCGGGTATTTCAAAATTCATAGTTGTGTTTTTATTCTTGCATATGTAAATTTTTTCCCGAATTGTGAGTTCCTTCGTTTTTTCCAATTGTTTAAGTAATTTTGTTTTGGTTTCTATTCTATGTTTTTCTGACCAGGCATGTGCAATTATTGTAGATTTTTCTGTTTCTCCATTAAAATCTGCAATAGCTGCACATGCCTGGTCAGAAAAACATAGAATAGAAACCAAAACAAAATTACTTAAACAATTGGAAAACCGAAGGAACTCACAATTTGGGAAAAAATTTACATATGCAAGAATAAAAACACAACTATGAATTTTGAAATACCCGGTGATAAGGAGAGGGGATTGATTTGGAAGTTAATAGGTCAGCCATCAGATGGCGCGGAGGTCAGTCTGCAGGAGAGAAAGCCGTTGGACATCAGTTGTGAACATAATACAGCATTGAGAATGTCACAAATGAAGTGAAGAAACTCGAGTCTGTTTGGGAGTTAAGAAGTATGAGGTGAGTCAAGAAACAACTAAACAAAATTAAAATAAACCTCATAGTGTTATTTCCTACCTACATAACTGAATAAAATTAAGCTGTTTACTCACAAATCATTATTTAAATACAGTTATTTTAAAATATTTATATATTTAATGTAAACGGCAATGTTTGAAAACGAATGAGAAACGATTGGTACGCTTCATCTGCTTCATTTGTTTATCATTGCAACCAGATCATACTATTTATTGCCAGAGGAACGCAATATTGTAAGAATGCTCTCTAGTGAAGAAAAAATGAAATACATCAAACTGTATGTTAATTCATTTCTGATGTCGTATGCTGTAAATATGACAATTATATTTTTCTGGAATGTTATTACCTGGAAAAAAATACATTTACGAAAGTGCAAACAGTGGTTTCTGGCCTGTTTTTGGTGGTGTCTATCAATTGCTACAAATGGTTTTTATATTAACTCCCGCATTGCGCTTTGTAGTTTAAACATTCCTGCACTATATATACAATCTGGTAGCCATATTTCTTAGAGAGTCAGTCACCTGCAAAATAATGCTATGACATATTCATAATGTTAAAAGGCAGGTCGCTTTCTGTTCTTCCGAGCTGATTGAGGCGTCTTGTTTGCACTTTTTCAGAACGGTTGCACCCACCTTTTATCCTAAGCAGGCTTGCTGGCCCTTCACATCCAACATGTGTCACTCACAGAGGTAGATGATCAACAGCCAGTGTCGGGGTGAACTATTGATGGCTAGCGCAAGTCCGTTCCCCCATCCATTAAAGCTAAGCTGGCTTCCTCACACGCTGGAGCCACTACTTATTGTAGCTCACCCAATTGCCCTCACAGATGCTGGGTGGGCACCGGCCCTATACTGGCCGAAATCCAAACATGAGAAAATCTCTTCTCCCCTGGGGACTCCTCGCACCAAACAGCCACAAGTCCCTGAGCTCTGCGCTAAGGCTTCCTACCTTACACCGCACCATCGGCTACCGGCACTGGGACTGGTGCTTGTATCTTTTCTTTATTATGATAAACTTTAGTTGGTGTGTAACATTCTTTCCTAGGCAAAACACGACTGTGATTGGTTGTAAATTAAAAAAAAAAATCATTGAAATGATTATTGGTCATTTGACTCCCATTTGGGGGCATGAGTTATATAGTCTACACAAATATTAACTTCTCGTTACTTTCCAAAAGTATTATTAATGCATGGCGATCACAATTCTAAATTTAAAAAATCAACCTCAGCAATAACACAACAGTCCAATTTGAACCTCAACTATCTCCTGAACCTGTTCCATCGCTTCTCTTTCGCTGCGGCACCCAGCCACCCTCCTGAATTTCCCGACTGGAACAATTGTATCCCATCCTTGATTGGATGGTAATCTTCCTATACTGTACTACTTTTAAGCTTAGGTACAATTCATACTTTGAGGGATACGATTATATTAAGTAATTGGGAAAAAACTGGTGTACTAGTGGTTATGCTCCTTGCCTCTTGTTGGCTTTTTAAGTTTAAGACTGATTTAGTTTACTTTATTCTTTAAGTTTTTAGCATATTCACATAAATGGTTTATCCTGTTGTCACCATAATTCATACATATTGTTTAATATGGAAATTTTGTAAGTTATAAATTCTCTCTTTAACTTCTAATAAAATACTTTCACAGGTTCAAAAGCCATTTTTCACAACTGACTACTGTCTTCGATTAAAAAACCACACACACTATATACAAAATAAGTATAGTTCTACATTTAATAAATTCAATTAATGAGTCATTATATACATCTGACCACCCAACTTCAGATTTCAATGTTTTTCAAACACTGTAACTATATGCGTTTTTCAAATGATCTTGTCATTCATTTTCAACCGCCATTATGACTACCGGATATTCGTTGGAATCTCCCTCTATAACGTTGCCATCTGGTGTTGATTTGACGAACTTTGAGATATCGTTGCCATCTGGTGTTGATTCGATGAACTTCGAGATGAGGTCACGTTCATCCGGAATGTCAAAATTCATAGATTTAAATTTGTTCTTCTGTATAAATATTTTCTCCCAAACTGTCAAATCCAAAGGTTTTTCATGTTTTAGAAGTTTAGCTTCTTTTTCAATTCTATGACCTTCCAACATGACTCATTAATTTATTAATTAAGAACCTCATAATGTGTTTCCCAATTTTAACTTTGAATATTTCTACATTGTTATTTAAATACGGCTACAAAATTAATTTATGCATTTTTTGTTATTTTTCTTTGAATTACTGTAGAATGTCATTTACACTAGATTCCTCAAGTTATGTATTTGAATTTTGTAACAGAGATGGTTGCCGTCCTGAAAGGTCATTCAGGTCTGGTTAAAGGTGTTGCATGGGATCCTGTTGGGAAATACGTAGCATCACAATCTGACGACAAGACTCTAAGGGTATGGAGAACAGCAGATTGGCAGCAAGACGCTGTTATTTCTGAACCATTTGATGAGGTAATGATTGAAATATTCTGTTTTCTTTACATTAGGTCAGTGATTCCCAAATGTATGGCTCTAGTTCCCCAGTGATCATATTCCGATTGATAAATTTTAACACTCTCAAAGGAACTTTTTATGTTCAGAAAAAAGTATTAAGCCTATGTGGATGTTGCTATTTCTAACCGCTGAATAGGCACAGGACTAAACCTTGACCCGACATCCTTGCCAGAGTTTGGAGGTTTCCCAGGGAGCCATGGCACATAGATTGGAAACGACTGGATTAGACAACACAATTTAAAAACATCATTAGAGGCCTTACTGGCTTTTAAAGTAATGTTAAATTTCCAATAAATGTCTTCTTAACTAAGAAGCCGCCATTTGCAAAGATAGAAACAATGGTTTCAAAAGCATTTGACGATAGGGAATTACAGCGTATATAAGAGAAAAATTTGCGTCTAGATCGTAACTCGCCTCGGTAGCTCAGTTGGTAGAGCACTTGGCCCGGAAAGCCAAGGGTCCCGGGTTCGAGTCCCGGTCTAGGCGAAAATTTTTCTCTTCAAATTTAATTTATCTTTCATTGAGAAATGTTAAATTAATAATAAAAACATCATTAGAGGCCTTACTGGCTTTTAAAGTAATGTTAAATTTCCAATAAATGTCTTCTTAACTAAGAAGCCGCCATTTGCAAAGATAGAAACAATGGTTTCAAAAGCATTTGGCGATAGGGAATTACAGCGTATATAAGAGAAAAATTTGCGTCTAGATCGTAACTCGCCTCGGTAGCTCAGTTGGTAGAGCACTTGGCCCGGAAAGCCAAGGGTCCCGGGTTCGAGTCCCGGTCTAGGCGAAAATTTTTCTCTTCAAATTTAATTTATCTTTCATTGAGAAATGTTAAATTAATAATAAAAACATCATTAGAGGCCTTACTGGCTTTTAAAGTAATGTTAAATTTCCAATAAATGTCTTCTTAACTAAGAAGCCGCCATTTGCAAAGATAGAAACAATGGTTTCAAAAGCATTTGGCGATAGGGAATTACAGCGTATATAAGAGAAAAATTTGCGTCTAGATCGTAACTCGCCTCGGTAGCTCAGTTGGTAGAGCACTTGGCCCGGAAAGCCAAGGGTCCCGGGTTCGAGTCCCGGTCTAGGCGAAAAATTTTTCTCTTCAAATTTAATTTATCTTTCATTGAGAAATGTTAAATTAATAATAAAAACATCATTAGAGGCCTTACTGGCTTTTAAAGTAATGTTAAATTTCCAATAAATGTCTTCTTAACTAAGAAGCCGCCATTTGCAAAGATAAAAACAATGGTTTCAAAAGCATTTGGCGATAGGGAATTACAGCATATATAAGAGAAAAATTTGCGTCTAGATCGTAACTCGCCTCGGTAGCTCAGTTGGTAGAGCACTTGGCCCGGAAAGCCAAGGGTCCCGGGTTTGAGTCCCGGTCTAGGCGAAAATTTTTCTCTTCAAATTTAATTTATCTTTCATTGAGAAATGTTAAATTAATAATAAAAACATCATTAGAGGCCTTACTGGCTTTTAAAGTAATGTTAAATTTCCAATAAATGTCTTCTTAACTAAGAAGCCGCCATTTGCAAAGATAGAAACAATGGTTTCAAAAGCATTTGGCGATAGGGAATTACAGCGTATATAAGAGAAAAATTTGCGTCTAGATCGTAACTCGCCTCGGTAGCTCAGTTGGTAGAGCACTTGGCCCGGAAAGCCAAGGGTCCCGGGTTCGAGTCCCGGTCTAGGCGAAAATTTTTCTCTTCAAATTTAACACAATTTATACTGCAGCCACTGATTCTCCGGCCTTGACGTTTTCACGACAGTGTTGCCAATTAGGATATTCAGTGGGAGTGGTCGCTTTATGTATGCGGTTAGCAGACATACAGCTGACAACTACTCAGCAATTTCAAACTTCACTAGTGCGCTATAGCTGCGTCAAGAGCAGTGATTGGTTGTGTCAGACATCTACTCCCACTAGTGTCAGACATCTACTCCCACTACAAACATATCCTTAATTGACAGTAGAGGGCGAATTCTCCCTTTACCCCTCGTATAACCTAAACTTCAGAGCCAGAGATATGACGGCTCAGGTATAGTTGCTAAGTTGTTGTTACTCTTTACATTGTTTTTATAAAAGGCCTGTATTATGCTTCCTTCTTTTTTTTTTCATTCCTTGTTTTTGTTATCTTGCTTCTTCCTATATATCTTTTGTTTGTTTCTTCATTCCTTAATTTTCAACAGAAAAGAAGACACTCTGGCAATGTTCGTTGATTTCCAAGGAGCATATGACTCTATTTGGAGATATAAATTATTAGAAAAAATGCAGACTTTAGGCATTCAAGGGAATATGCTACTCTGGATCAGCAATTTTCTCATCCAACGGTTCATCGCTACAAAGTATAATAATCACCTCTCTAAATACCAACAAACACATCGAGGTTTACAGGGTTCTGTACTCAGTACCATTCTCTTCAATATCTACATTAATGATCTACCTAAGCATATAGAAAAGCTCGAAACGAAAACCCTACTTTTTGCTAATGATGTTGTAATATGGGTTTCCAAACCGAAAAACCAAAGTCAACAATTAATAACCATAGCCCAACAATCACTAATACAGTTAGAGAATTGGACATCCCAGAACTTAATGAAGATAAATATACAGAAAACAAATTATCAACTATTTACATTAAGAAAGAAACCACTACCCATCACTCTGAAATTGGAGGGTGAATTATTAACTCAAACACATGAAGCAAAATATTTAGGAATAACTCTGGACACAAAATTAACATGGAAGAAACACATGGAGAATATATGTACAAAGATAGAAACAAGGTTACCATTATTAAAACGATTAGCAGGGAAAAGTGGGGTTGCAACACACAAACCCTAAACACCTTCTACCAAATGTACATAAAACCTGTACTTCAATATTGTGAAGAAATCCTAGTAACTACTAAAGTGGAAAAACTTAATAAATTGCAGAACCAAATCCTCCGTCTGATAACAGGAGCCGTTAAAACAACACCAATCACTGCCATGCAAATCTTAACAAATAACCCAAACATAGCATCTGAAATTGAGAAAACAGCAGTCACACAGTATGAAAAATTTTTAAGGCTACCCCATAATAACTGGACCCAAAGAAAACCACAAGTATGTTTAAAATCTCAGCAAAGCTTCCTAAGCATTGTACAAGAAATCAAACAGAAATTGCAACTTCCACATTCAAAAGAAAATATGCAGATGAGAAACAACCCTCTAGAATTTTTGGAAATCGAATATAACCTTCATTTAACAGAAGACATCAAGAAATCTGAAACTCCTCCATATATTTTAAAACAAATGTCACTGGAAATGATAAATCTAAGATACCCAGCTCCTGAATGGATACATATTTTTACAGATGGCTCCAGCCTACCAAATGATGGTGGCACTGGTGCTGGTGCAGTATGTCCACTTTTTTCCTTTTATCGTAAACTAAACACAAATTCAACTTTGATGGCGAAATTCTAGCAATTTTCTTAAGTTTACAAAATCTTTTATATCACATCCAAAAATTTACACAAGTTGTAATTCTATGTGACTCCAAAGCAGCCATTCTTGCTATAACACGAGACACAACACCCAAAAGCATCAAAATTATCGAATGTCACAAAATGATAAAACATTTATCCCGTCTACATAAAAAAGTTGTACTTCAATGGATTCCGGCCCATTGTGGAGTGACAGGCAATGAAATAGCCGATTTTCTAGCCAAGAAGGGTAGCAAAATTGTTTCAAACCCAACTTCTGCTCCAGTTTCCTTTCACTCTATCAAAAGAATTATCTCAAATAAATATATCAATAAACTTAGAGAAGAATACACCACCAAAACATCTGGAAAGGAATGGGAAAATCTACAAGCTTATGACATTACTACATTACAAAGAAAATCTGCAGTAGCAACATTCAGACTGCTAACGGGACATGACTGCTTGAATAAACACCTACACAGAATTGGCATAACAAATTCACCTAAATGCCCTTTTTGCAATTTAAATGAAGATATGGAAAGAAACCATCTCCTCAGTTGTCCAGCTTTTGTAGAAGAGACCAGCCTTTCTGCTAAATATTGGAGTGCAAGAGAGCGAATGATTTCATTATCAAGTGCTCGACATTAGATACCAACCAACCATCATTCCTTAATTTATTTTGTTCTTTCTTGTTCCTTTGTTTTCCTTCTTTGTTCCTTTACTTTCTTTGTTTCTTCCTTCCTTTTTCTTTGTTTCTCCCTTCCTTTCCTTTGTTTCTTCCTTCCTATCTCTTGTTGCTTCTTTCTTTTCCTTTCTTCCTTTCCCTTGTTTCTTCCTTTTTTTCTCTTTTTTTCTTTTCCCTTGTTTCTTCCTTTTTCTTCTCTTGTTTTTTTTTGCCCCTTGTTTCTTCCTTCCTTTCCCTTATTTATTCCTCAATTTTTTTGTTTCTTCACTTTTTCTTCCTTTATTTCTTTCTTTTGATCTCTTATTTTGTCCTTTTTTTTCCATTTGCTTCTTCCTTTCTTTCCATCTCCCTTTGTTTCCTATGCTTCTTTGTTTGTTTCTTTCATTCCATCCTTTCTTTTGTTCCTTCCATTTTGCCTTCCTTCCTATCTTTCTTTTGTTTCTTCCTTCTTTCCTTTGCCTTGTTTCGTCCTTTCATTCCTTTATTTTTCTTTTTTCATTTCCTTCATTTCTTATTTTCATTGGTTTCTCCTTTCCTTCATTTATTCTTTCCTTCATTCCTACTTTTGATCTCCACAGTTTTCTTGTAGTCATTTATTTTTATGTGCCAGTTCTCTCTATATCTAAATTCCATTCTCTTCAAATCCTATTCCATCATTGCTTCCTTAGTTTTTAATTCCTTCAAGCGAGCTTTGCTGCTGTCTTACACTAGTTCTCATTTTATTGACAAGGGAACTGTAAACCATTGCATACCGAAACCTATCATGAAATTTCTCCCAGAGAACTGTTGTGATGTACCAAGGCCATGTTAAAAAAAAATATCTGCCACTTTTAACTGCAAGGCACAGAAATTGAAGCCAGAATCCAACAATGGCAACCTACTTTGCGAAGCACTGGACATCCCTGCTTGAGTTAGATCGGAGTGGAGTGAGATGGGATGCAACAGACAGCATGTTGTCAGAATTATCCAATCAACTAGTCAGGAGTTGTATTCTTCCCTGTAGTTTAAATGAGAGATTTATAATTTTTTTAACACAGACTTGGTACTTCATAACTCTTCACTGGGAGAAGTTTCAAGGTTGGTTTTGGCATGCATTGGTTGAAAGAGTTTCCTTGTGAGATAATTACTGCAATAAAAATCAGTTTTGATGTTTTTATTATTAATTTCATACATCTCAATGATGGATGAATCATAATTGAAGAGAAAAATTATGCGCTCAGGCCGGGACTTGAATCCGGGACCCTTGGTTCTCTAGACCAAGTGCTCTACCGACTGAGCTACCTGAGCAAGTACCGATCTAAATACAATTTTTTCTCTGTATATGTTGTATTTCCTGCCCACCAAATGCTATGAAGCCTTTGCTTCTATCTTTGCAAATATCTTTCTCTTCAAATATGATTTATCCATCATTGAGATGTATGAAATTAATAATAAAAACATCGAAAAAAGCCATTCTAGCATTTATAATATAATGTATAATTCCCAAATATGTGTTCTTAATAAAGGAGCCGCCATTTGTAAAAAGATAGAAGCAAAGGCTTCATAGCATTTGGTGGGCAGGAATTACAATGTATATAGAGAAAAATTTGCATTTAGATCGGTACTTGCTCAGGTAGCTCAGGTGGTAGAGCACTTGGTCTAGAGAACCAAGGGTCCCGGGTTCAAGTCCCGGTCTGAGTGCATAATTTTTCTTTTCAAATATGAATAATCAGTTATTGGAGTGGATTTTTGACTGAGTGGAAGTTTTATGGAAATAGCAGTATTTGCTGTTCTGAATTTTTACGTTAGTATTATATTAATATTGTTTCAGTGTGGTGGGACAACCCATGTGTTAAGGCTGAGTTGGTCACCGGATGGCCAGTATTTAGTCTCTGCACATGCTATGAATGGTGGAGGACCCACTGCACAAATAGTCGAGCGTGAAGGCTGGAGACAAGACAAGGATTTTGTTGGTCATCGCAAAGCTGTTACTTGTGTGGTATGTTTTCTTTCATCATTACAATTTATGAAAAATGCTTTCTTTTATTACAGAGTGCTATCAAACTTGGAGATTCATTGCCATATGTACATAAGCTCTCCATACATCCCTGACGAGAGTTAATATTCTTCAATTATTCTCTGTATAATTGAAGAGCAGTAACATGATAAGCCACATTCTGTTAAAAATGTCATTACAATGATAGCAAATAAATGTATTGAAGTATCCATAAAATAATTTGTAAATGTGCCAGTGGTGAGTTAAAACATATAGATACACAAATTACACTGAACAACAAAAGATAAACTTTTTTTCTGTCCCAGAAAGAAAAATATGTGATTCTGATAGTATTTTTTCTCCTGAATTCAAATATATCAGTTTTTCTTCATCGTGCAAGGTTTCCGACAGACAGGCATTTATAATTTCAAACACTTTAATATTTTTTACATTTGTAACTACACAATATTGGAATATTTGGACTCACCTAGAAAGTAAGAAATGCCGATTTTCTGCTATATTTCGCCTGTGGAGTATCCCTCTTGATGGTCCAACAATAATCAGCCAGCATATAAGGATTCCATTTGCCTTCATATCTCTTTTCCATAGCTAAAATCTCCTGATTAAAGTGTTCCCTGTGCTCATCGTTCACTGTGCCAAGATTTTCCGGGAAGAAATCTAGGTTTATTAAAAAAATAATTATTTAAATCCATTAATTGAAATTGAAATAAAAAAACTGTGAGTAATGGAGAAATTCCAAATACATATTAAAAAAACTGCATTAAGCACTCATGAGACAAAAATCATGTTGACCAGTGTTATTAACAACAATATTGCCCAATTAGTATTTATAATTTTTAGAAACATTAAAATCCATTTATCCTAGAAAGAACAATATGGCTTATCAAATTATTGTACTAAGCCCTTCAGTTCCATTCAAATTACTGTTTTTAGTCAGATTTTGAATACTTACTATTTTAATTTTTGAAAAGAAAAATGTTTACTTAAATAATACCTCATAGTGTGGTAGTAGTCATCTAATGCCCATTAATTTGGATGTGTTCCATTTGCTTTGTTGCTTCTGAGTAGAGTCCTGCCAGAGTTCTTGTAGGTGACATCTTGAGAGCCTCACAGTTAGTAAGGTGATCTTTGTCAATTGTTGAGTTATTATCGTGATACGGTATTCAATTTGGAGAGTTGATGATTCCAATTTTGTATACTTCATGGTGTTAATTCCTGAAAAAGTGAATCAAATGAATACAGTATTACCCCTCTTTTATACTTTTCAAGGGACCACGGGAAAAATGGTGTAAAATAGGGGAAAGTGTAAATTGAGGGAAATGAAGATGAGCTCAAAAATGTTGACCCCCCCATACTCTGCATCTATTTCAGAACATGAAAAAAACAGATGGGGCTAACATACTACGGTATTACCTTCTTTTACACTTTACACGAGGGAAAGTGGTGTAAATTTGGGGAAAGTGTAAATTATGGAAAATGAGGAGAAGCTAAAAAATGTTTACCCTCACATTCAGCATCCATTCTAGAACATGCAAAAAAGCAGTGACTGGGATAATACACAATATTGGCTAAATAATGTAATGTTTCTTTTAATTTAAAAACATTCTTTACACCTCACCTCATATCCTGTCTTTTTATTTATTTGGAAGACAAAATATCAGGTGAGATGTACAGAATTTTATTTTAAATTAAACCTCATAGTGATATTCCTATAATAGTTCAATGTAATGTGTGTTTTGAACTGCTGTAAACATAAAATTACTTTATTTCTTTTACTTTCACCATTTAAAAAATAAATAACAAGGAGAGGTTCAGCAAGCAGCATTATGAATCTTTATTGAAAGATTAAAAAAAAATTGTTGAATTTCAGAAATGTTTTAAAGTTCTGAGCCAGCTTTGTTGGCTTGATGAACATGCTCTGCTCTTTATCAATTGTACAAAAGCCAGCTTCGTTGGCTCATTAAACTTGCTTGGCTCCTTATCGATTGTAAAGCAGCTATGTTGACTCAATGAACGTGCTCTGCTGTATATCGATTGTACAGAAGTGAGATAATCGATCAAATAAATTGAATATCTTCAATCTTTAACGCTGAAGATCGATATGATGTGACATAAATTGCGGGAAAACAAAAATTCAGAAACGTAAAAGCGGGGTTTTTTAATATATTGTGAATATAGGAAAACTGAAGGGACCTTTAAAAAAATGTTGTAAAATGCGGGAACGTAAAAGCGGGGTAATATTGTATATATAACATCACACTTATATTTTTCACTGTATCTTCCACTCTGATTCAGGTGAATAAAAAATATAAGAAGTATAAAATTTTCAGTACAGTTTATTTAATTTAATGCGACTTGTATTTCATTCAAATTAAAATTACTAATTTCTCTGTGTGATTGTGTTATTAACAGCGTTTTAACTCCAACATACTACAGAAGTCATACAAGTCGTCATGTAAGCCACAGCAGTATTGTTGCTGTGCGATTGGTTCAAGAGACAAATCTCTTTCGGTGTGGTTGACAGCATTGAAGCGACCTCGAGTGGTGATTCATGAACTATTCAATAATTCAGTTTTGGATCTATCGTGGTCATTCTCAGGGTTTCAGCTGATGGCATGTTCGTGGGATGGTACTGTTGCTTACATAGAGTTTTCTGAAGATGAACTGGGCAAGCCTCTCACCTTAGAAGAGAAGGTAAAGTCGCTATTCTTGTTATAATCTAGTGTTTGGACTGTACAGATGATTCCAAGATATGAGAGATAGAGTGACTTATTTGATTCCATGTTCAGTACTTTCACAACGGTTGTTATGTTGTCTTGAAGAGCCGCTTTTCAATGGTAATGAAAGTACTGAGGATGGAACCGAATAAGGTCCCGAAACCTGTCTAATAAGAAGAAGAAAATGAAGTGAGGTGATAGAATTATTCGTAAATAAATAATATCTCATAGTTTATATTTGAAGAGAAAAATTATACGCTCAGACTGGGACTTGAACCCGGAACCCTTGGTTCTCTAGACCAACTGCTCTACCAACTGAGCTACCAGAGCAAGTACCGATTTAAACTCAA
The DNA here is from genome assembly GCA_030220185.1 of Diploptera punctata. NCBI lineage: Eukaryota > Metazoa > Arthropoda > Insecta > Blattodea > Blaberidae > Diploptera > Diploptera punctata. The sequence goes on along the minus strand of JASPKZ010007278.1, from coordinate 1,211,211 downwards.
ATCTTTCTCTATATATGTTGTAATTCCCGCCCACCAAATGCTATGAAGCCTTTGCTTCTATCTTTGCAAATGGCAGCTTCTTTATTAAGAAGACATATATTTGGGAATTATACATTACATTATAAATACCAGTACGGCTTCTTTCAAATATGATTTATCCATCATTGAAATGTATGAAATTAATAATAAAAACATTGAAAGAAGCTGCCATTTGCAAAGATAGAAGCAAAAGCTTCATAACGTATGGTGGGTGGGAATTACAACATACATAGAGAAAGATTTGTGTTTAGATTGGTACTTGCTCCAGTAGCTCAGTTGGTAGAGCATTTGGTCTAGAGAACCAAGGGTCTTGGGTTCAAGTCCCAGTCTGAGCGTATAATTTTTCTCTTCAAATATGCTTTATCCATCATTGAGATGTATGAAATTAATAATAAAAACATCTCATATTTAAAGAGAAAAATTATACGCTCAGACCGGGACTTGAACCTGGGATCCTTGGTTTTCTAGTCCAAGTGCTCTACCATTTGAGCTACCTGAGCAAGTACTGATCTAAATGCAAATCTTTCTCTATATACGTTGTAATTCCCGCCCCAAATGCTTTGAAGCCTTTGCTTCTATCTTTGCAAATGACGGCTCCTATATTAAGAAGACATATTTGGGAATTATACATTACATTATAAATGCCAGTACGGCTATTTTCGATGTTTTTATTATTAATTTCATACATCTCAATGATGGATAAATCATATTTATCTCATAGTTTATTTAATATTTGTAGCAAATAACACTATGACGTTTCTTTTAATTAATAAAAATCTAAACAAAGGCCAAAATTTATGAAAGAGTTAGATAAATCTAAGGAACTCAATTTGGGAGAAAATTTACATCCACAAGATTAAGGAGAAAACTATGAATTTTGAAATTCCCGTGGAAAAGGAAAAAAAGAAAATTGATTTGGAATTATATTTGGAAGTTCATTGGTCAGCTAACAGAGGGAGTAGAAATCAGCTTACAGGATGACAACTGCAAATACAACAGTTAGAATGCATAGACAGAAAGCATTGGCAGAATATCAAAATAATTAATATCTCATAGTGTTAATTTCTGAAAAGTCAACACAGATATTTTAAATTTTTAATAAGTTGGTTATTTTGACTCGCCTCATATTTCTTGAATTTTATGCAAATCAGGTTTTATTGCTTTCGTGCAACATTGCCGATGCATGTGCAGCTATTGCAGACTTTTCTATTTCTCCATTTTTAACATTTCTAAGGTGTTCTTCCAATCTTGCATTCAAGTTCTTTTTCCACTTGCATGGTCAGAAATACACAGAATTAAAACAAGGGCCAAATTACTGAAACAGATAAATCTAAGGAACTCATAATTTGGAAAAAAATTACATCCACAAGAATAAGGAGAAAAATATGAATTTTGAAATTCCTGGGGAAAAGAAAGAAAAAAAAATTGATTTGGAAGTTCATTGGTCACCCAACAGAGGGAGTAGAAATCAACCTACTGGATAGTTTCAAATACAACAGTTAGAATGAATCGACAATGCCGCATAGTTGCGACGAAACTATAATCTGAAGAATATAAAAAAAAATATTAGGTGAATCAAAATAACTAACTCATAATAATTAAAAGAAAGGTCATAGTTTTATTTCCTACAAATATTAAATAAATATTAATTGTGTTTTAAATAATAGAAAATATCTGATTTAAATCATGATTAATCCTGAAGTCTAGATTTGTGTAAGGAACTTTGAAAACAGAAAGCTGTTCTCTATGGTACTAATTGTGTTTAACAAGCATGTTGTATAACATATTTTACGGACTGTAAGATGCACCTTAATTTTTAAGCAATTTTTTTAAAATAACATTTTACCATGTGGTGAAATTAACTGTTTCTTACCTCTCCTCATATAAATCTTCTAAGTTGATCACGATTTCGAGACTATAATTATCTCATCCTCAGAACTTTCTTCCGATCGACATAACACCAGTCGCCAAGAAAGTTCTGAGGATGAGACAGTTATAGTCTCGAAATCGTGATCAACTTAGAAGATTTATATGAGGAGAGGTAAGAAACAGTTAATTTTACCATAAATTGAACTTCATAGTGATTATTAAAATTCATCGGAGAACATATTGTTTAAATAACTCACCTCATAGGATTCATGCTTCCATGATATCGCGATTTCAAACATAATCATGTTCATCGTCAGCCATAACTCCGACTGATGAAATTCTTCGGCCGTCAACTATTCTATTGTCGCCATCTTCAGTGCTTCCATCTATGGTTGAATTTATGAACTTCGAAATTAATGTAATTTCGTTAGGGATATCAAAATTCATTGATCTATTTTTGTTTTTCTGAATGTATATTTTTTCCCAAACTGTCAATTCCAAAGGTTTCTCTACTTGTTTTAAAAGTTTAGCTTCTCTTCCAATTTTATGATGTTCTAATAAACTATGTGCAGCAATTGCAGATTTTTCAATTTCACAATTTTTAATATTTCTGAAATGTTCTTTTGTCCGAATTTCCAAATTCCTTTTTGTTTTTCCTATATAAACTTTATTGCAATCTTCACAATTTATTTGATAAATTCCAGATTTCTTACTGTCTGGAACATAGGAAATTTCAAAAAATTTTTGACAAATACAACATTTCTTTGGCACCAATAAATAAATTTAGTCTGGGTAATCTTCTAAGTAACAATAAAAAAAGTCAATGTTCCAGACAGTAAGAAATCTGGAATTTATCAAATAAATTGTGAAGATTGCAATAAAGTTTATATAGGAAAAACAAAAAGGAATTTGGAAATTCGGACAAAAGAACATTTCAGAAATATTAAAAATTGTGAAATTGAAAAATCTGCAATTGCTGCACATAGTTTATATAGAACATCATAAAATTGGAAGAGAAGCTAAACTTTTAAAACAAGTAGAGAAACCTTTGGAATTGACAGTTTGGGAAAAAATATACATTCAGAAAAACAAAAATAGATCAATGAATTTTGATATCCCTAACGAAATTACATTAATTTCGAAGTTCATAAATTCAACCATAGATGGCAGCACTGAAGATGGCGACAATAGAATAGTTGACGGCCGAAGAATTTCATCAGTCGGAGTTATGGCTGACGATGAACATGATTATGTTTGAAATCGCGATATCATGGAAGCATGAATCCTATGAGGTGAGTTGTTTAAACAATATGTTCTCCGATGAATTTTAATGATTATACCTCATAATGTTTACTTCCCAACATTAATTAAATATAATATTCATAGTGATTAATTCCTATAAAAGTTAAATATTTTACCATTTTTATTATTAGATTGCAAAGTCAGACTAAAATAATTCTTAGTTTATAAAATCAAGCTGACCTTTAAAATCCCTGAAAATCGTCATCTGAATTATCTTCGTCTTCTTCCTCTTCATCATTATCCTTGCCATATATAAGATGGTCTTCACTGCCATTGAGAGCGTTACTTATGCCGCACTTCTTGAAAGATTTAACATTAATGTCTTCTCTCACTATAGACGACAACTGTTTTATCCACTGACACACTTGTCTGATTGTTGCTCTTTTAAAGCTCCCTTCACGTGAGTTCATGTTGGGGTTTCATCCATCATCCATTTGTTCCATTCCTTTTTCATATAATTAAATTGATTATTATTTATTAAGTTATGTAGGTAGGAAATAACACTATGTGGTTTATTTTAATTTTGTTGAGTTGTTTCTTGACTCACCTCATACTTCTTAACTCCCTTGCATATCTAGATTTCGTCACTGTATTTCTGACATTCTCAATGCTGTTCACATTCACAACTGACGTCCATTGGTCTCCTCTCCTGCAGACTGACCTCTGCGCCATTTGATGGCTGACCGACAAACTTCCAAATCAATCCCCTCTCCTTATCACCGGGTATTTCAAAGTTTTTGGTTGTGTTTTTATTCTTACATATGTAATTTTTTCCCAAATTGTGAGTTCCTTCGGTTTTTCCAATTGTTTAAGTAATTTTATTTTGGTTTCTATTCTATGTTTTTTCTGACCAGGCATGTGCAGCTATTGCAGATTTTTCTGTTTCTCCATTTTTAACATTTCTGAGGTGTTCCTTTAATCTTGTATTTAGATTCCTTTTTGTTTTTCCTATGTATATCCTTTCACAATATGATTATTATTTATTGAGGCATCAAGAGGTTGCAATTATGAAGTAAGTCTCCCAGAATAAGAGCAAAAATCTGTATTTCCCAGTCTCAATTTCTCTTTCACAGAGTTTTCAATTGACTACTAAACTGATCTAGCACAAGAAGAAGACAGTGTTAGCAGCTTGTGAATCCCCGAAACTCATGTTCATCGCAACCGTGCGCTGCTGCTGCTGCCGCCAGTTGAATCTAATGTTGCCAGATAGAGATAGATTTTCCGCAGCATCGAATATATGACCATTTTTAAGACTGGCGGAAATTTTAAATCAAACACTGGACAATTTTATATTAATTTCGACGTTACTATCTAACCTCCCTTGGTTAACTCTTGTTTTTTCAACCCCGACGCTATTAGGGCATCCGAGGGCTAGGGAGTCTTTCTCCTTTCTTCCATTTCTTCTTTCCTTTATTTTCTTTTCTTCCCCAGAAAAGCCTGACCAGAGGCTATAAGATGGCAGCCCCATCACTGGTCTTGCCTTCTTTTGGCCAGCAACCAATCGAAGGGACTATTATTATGCTTTCAAATCTTATATGAGAATTTTCCGGAAGGATCAAACTATTTACGCTGGAGGGAAAATTTTCTATAGGATCGTAACAGGCCTTGGCCTAATACTTGGAAGGAAGAAGAAGAAGAGTATAAGACAACTGAAATTTGGATGCAATTTTTCAAAGAAATAAGTGCATTTTATAGTCTGTAAAATACAGTAATGGATTGATCTGGTAGGGTGATTGATGTTCTGGGAATTTGCTTGTTTTGTGCAGTTTCTGCATGATAGATTTTTAATAATGTAATTGTTTGCAGAGTACGTTGCATGAGCGAATGTATGGCAAGTTCCTGACACCAGCTTCTCGTCAGACGTGCATTGTGGAGACTCCAGAGTTTCTAGGTGTTAGTGAGAACAAAGTGGAAGTGAAGGATTCTGCAATGCCTGCAAATCCAACAGAAAATGGTACCGACCAACCAACTGCCCAACTTACCCCAATGAAAGGACCTATAAATAAACAGATAGAAACTCGGACATCAGATGGAAAACGTCGCATAACACCAATGTTCATTCCACCCGCTCCTGACTCTGGGTAATTACACTTTCATTTTTCACATGTTTGGGTCCTATTCCACAAAAGTAAGGTATGTTTTTCCTTGAAATTCATTGGAGAACATTTTCTGACAACTCACCTCATAAATTTTTATGTTTTTTCATGATACTACACAGTTTCAAACATAATCACGTCCATCGTCAGCCATAACTCCGACTGATCTACCTCATAAATTTCATGTTTTTTGACAATACTGCACAGTTTCATAGATCAGTCAGAGTTATGGCTGACGATGGGTGTGATTACATTTGAAACTCTGCAGTATCATGAAAAAACATGAAATTTATGAGGTGAGTTGTCAAAAAATGTTCTCTGATGAATTTTGAATAAGTAAATGCTTTGTCCCACCCCACGTTGTGGTGACATTTTGAAGAAGGATTGGTGTACCAAAAAGAATTACTGGTTCAGATTGGGTTTAATTTTGGTAGAGCCGGATTCTCTTCTCAAGGTCGGAAGTTGGTACACTGGATAGGAAAACACTTCAAAATCATTAAAAAATTTTCTTGTAGAAATAATTATCTTCTTTATCTTCCTTCCAAGTATTAGGCCAAGGCCTGTTACGATCCTATAGAAAATTTTCCCTCCAGTGTTTCACCTTCCAGGAAATTCTCGTATAAGACTTGAAAGCATAATCATAGTCCCTTCGATTGGTTGCTGGCCAAAGGAAGGCAAGACCAGTGATGGGGCTGCCATCTTATAGGCTCTGGTCAGGCTTTTCTGGAGAAGAAAAGAAAATAAAGGAAAGAAGAAATGGAAGAAAGGAGAGACTCCCTAGCCCTCGGATGCCCTAATAGCATCGGGGTCGAAAAAACAAGAGTTAACCAAGAGAGGTTAGATAGCAAAGTTAAAAGAGTGCAAAACACAAGTAAGTGGAAGAAATGTTTTGCTCAGCTTGGGCACCTTGTGGTCGCCATCCACATATCCCCTAGATGAGGACCCTTATAAATTTGTGAAATTGAAAAATCTGCAATTGCTGCACATAGTTTATTAGAACATCATAAAATTGGAAGAGAAGCTAAACTTTTAAAACTAGTAGAGAAACCTTTGGAATTGACAGTTTGGGGAAAAAATATACATTCAGAAAAACAAAAATAGATCAATGAATTTTGATATCCCCAACGAAATTACATTGATATCGAAGTTCATAAATTCAACCATAGATGGCAGCACTGAAGATGGCGACAATAGAATAGTTGACGGCCGAAGAATTTCGTCAGTCGGAGTTATGGCTGAAGATGAACATGACTATGTTTGAAATCGCGATATCATGGAAACATGAATCCTACGAGGTGAGTTGTTTAAACAATATGTTCTCCGATGAATTTTAATTATAAATTTATTCACTTTGTAGGTTCCCAGCAGCTTAAGTGAATGTAAGTGGTATTATTCTTCACTATCAATTAAAATAAATTCTTTTCTTTTCTGGAATTAATTATTCTTGTATTAAATATTACATTTTATCTTGAGAACCTTCTTGCTTCTATCTTTGTGGAAAGTTGTATGCAGAATGACTAGTGTAATTCTTTTATAATTTTAAAGAACATTATTACATCACATGATGGTAATTTTAAATTCTATTGGTTAATAGTCCTTTAAATATAAGGTTTAAATTTGATTTGTTAAACGAGAAATATATCAAATTGAATGCATGGGTTGTGAAAAGATATATATAGGAAAAACAAAAAGAAACCTAAAAATTAGAACCAAAGAACACATAAGGAATATTAAAAATGGGGAAATAGAAAAATCTGCAGTTGCTGCTCATGTTTGGTCTGAAAAACATAATATAAATTCAAACACTAAATTATTAAAACAGTTAGAAAATACAAAAGAGCTATTTGGGAAAAATTTATATTCAGAACAGAAACAGAGTTATGAATTTTGATATACCGATGGAGGGTGACCTTGTTTGGAGGTTCTTTGGCCAACCACAGGATGGAGCTGACATCGACATCCAGGTTGTGCAACATAAATAAAACCAGTCTGGAAAAGCTGACAATAAAACAGAATTGTTTTGAAACATGTTCAAGAACAAATCAACATTAATATTGAGGTAAGATTTCCAGACTAAAAATAATATAATTAAAATATTCTCAAAATATAACTTCCTAAAATTAAATATTAAGAAAGTTACTTGTTTTAACATCCAATCAAAGTTTAGTTTACTTTCATTTAAGAATATGAAGTTAAGCAGGTGTTCTCATTACAGTTATAATGGAAGGCTTTATAATTTTGACAACAATGACTTAAAACAATTTTAAAAGCATTATTTACAAAACTGTTAGGTAGTACACTTTCTTTAATTGTTACTGAGACATTTTTATTCAACAATAACCAACAATTAATTATTTAGATGATTTTATTTATATAAGTTATGTTTAAATATTAAAAGAATTTTAAAATACAAAATTATTAACTTTAACTTTTATATTCATTATAATATTAAAATCCTGCTTTAATTTCAATGATTATTACTTACTTTAGGAATTCACACTATGAGGTATATTCATTTAGGTAAAATTTAATCACTCACCACATATTTTTCTAATTTATAAAATTAGTTGTAAAAACTGCAATAAGTTTTATATATTATATACAGTGGACACCGGTTAATTCGACATTCAATAATTTGAACTGGACTCTGTTGCCCAGCGCTTTGTGTCGTCAGGTACAGTATATAGACACATCCACCCCTCTCTCATAGCCCAAAAACTTGGAATAATGCATGTACCCTCCCTTACTTTTACAGTACAGGTAAATGAACACATACAGTACAGTACAGTAAAGTTAAAAATTTAACTCAATACAAATGTGTTAAGTGACTCGATTCACAATGTCGAAACATGGAGTTTAACATTAGCAAAAAAAGTTTGAAGTTCTCAGGGAAGTTGAAAAAAAGAACAAAGAAGAAATATGATATTGCCAAGGAATATGGAACACTGCCGAACACTTTATTCACCTACATAACGAATAAAGAAGAAATAACGGAGAGTTGGAACCTACAAAGTGGTGGAAGTAGGAAACGCATAAGAGGAGATGAATTTCCAGAAGTTGTTGAGTGTGTGTTCAAATGGTTCAAACAATTGCGTGATCGTAACATACCATTGAGTGGCCCATTAGTGCATGCCAAAGCTGAAGAATTTGCAGAAAAGTTGGGTATTAAAAATTTTAAAGCAAAAATAAAGTGTCTTTTGTTAATTCAAAGTTTCGATAATTCAAATTTTTAAAAATTCCCCCTTGAGTTTGAATTAAAAAGTGTCCACTATATATATATATATATATATATATATATATATATATAGGAAAAACGAAAAGGAATTTGGACACTTAGGAAGCTTTGACAACATCACACAGATGTGATGAAACCAAGGTCTGCAAGAAAATTAAAAAAAATAAGAGCTGGGTCTAAATCTCTAACTCATAATAATTAAAAGAAACCTCATAGTATTGTAATTAAAACATTTTGTCTGTTCATTCTTACCTCTTAGGGTCGAATTTATAAATGCATTAGACCGTAAAAGGCGTTCTCTGCTGAGAAAGTTTTGTCCTAATACATTTTGCTTACTCAGAAATCTATTCATGCAATAATAATTGTAAGCTACCTGACGAGGTACCTTAAGATCATAGCTCAAGATAGAAACTTATAGTGAAAATCCCGAAGGGAACCGATGTAGTTTGAAACCTTTGCTGCTTTATCCAAGATGTCGGACCTTGAAGACTTCGATCATGTTTTCGGTATACGCAGAGAAGAGGAATTTGATAGAGTCTATCAAAGAATTCAACTGGAAGAACAGGAGAATCGGCGTAATATTGCGCGACGCAGACGTCGTTGTATACGGTATTATTTGTGGGACGCAAGCATAAATGAGTTCCTCTATAGACGAAAATAACAGAAGTGGTTTTATCACTGAGAATTCTGGGTAATTCGTTGCCAATATTACGAAAACGTCAACTTTCATGCATGACTGGTAAGTCGAACTTTCATGCATGACTGGTAAGTCGGCCGTTAATTCGATCTCAGCAATTGCTCACGGTGAGTCAGCTCACCAGTGATTGGAAGTAATTTGAGTAGAGACTAATGTATTTGCATGCGGCCCTTAGAGTTGTTTTTGTCGAACATATGTTTCAGAGCTTCTTAGCCCCATCATCAGCAATTACAGTGTTACTTCATTTAAATATTACATTTTCTTGGATATTTGTTTATTATTACTCAATAGTTACAAGAGTACAAGTGACTTTTCCTTTTTCTGTTTCACAGGTCAAGGCAGGAAGTTTTCTCTTTAAAATTTTATTCAGATATTAAATTAATATTGAGAAGCTTAAGCTATTACTATGATAGAAATAAGTAAATTAATGAACACAATTAAATTATTGTAAATCGATGGTAAAGAGAAAAATTTTTGCCTGAACTGGGAATCGAACCCCGAACCTTTAGCTTTCCGTGCTAATGCTCTGTCCACTGAGCTAATTCAGGCTTCATTCCCATCCAAGCAGAAATCCTTCCTTTACCTTACTCTACTGGTCCCACATTCAATTGCAATGAATCATTATTCACAAATACACAATGAATGGCTTCTACCTGAAGAAGACATCAGTGGACAGAGCATTAGCACGGAAAGCTAAAGGTTCGGGGTTCGATTCCCGCTTCAGGCAAAAATTTTTCTCTTTACCATTGATTTACAATCATTTAATTTTCATTAATTTACTTATTTCTATCATAGCAATAGCTTTAGCTTCTCAATATTAATTTAATAAATAATGCTATAGCTGTGTGGAGTCCCTTCATGTCTTCTCCAGGTAGAAGCCATTCATTGTGTATTTGTGAATGATGATTCATTGCAATTAAATGTGAGACCAGTAGAGTAAGGTAAAGGAAGGATTTCTGCTTGGATGGGAATGAAGCCTGAATTAGCTCAGTGGAGAGAGCATTAGCACGGAAAGCTAAAGATTCGGGGTTCGATTCCCGGTTCAGGCAAAAATTTTTCTCTTTACCATTGATTTATTCAGATAGTTTGCCTGAGTGTATTAATTCTAAATATTTTTTTTACAGAGATGTTCCTTTACCATTTGGTACAAATAATGCACAACAACCTACATTTAGCAGCTCATCGGAAACGAAGAGTCGTATTGTTATAGAAAAAGCGCGATGATATCGTTGCTCCCAATGTGAGCTTAGGAAGTAATAGTCGTTCTTGTGATATGGTATCTGCTGCAGTGCCAACTGTTAACAGCTCATCTTCCCAACCTGCTAGTTGTACACAGAAACTTGTGCCCAATAGGATAACGTCTAATACAACCAATGGGTAAGTGTTCACCGTTGTTGAATATTATTGTATTGCTGTTAAGTTTTTACAATTGTTAGTCAGTGTAGTTTATGTATTATTCTCCCATTCATTATGTTAACATTCAGTTTGATAAATATGTGCAGTCTTGTCTTCATTAAAGCTCATTGCCAACAATCGACACTTAATGGCATCTTATGAAGAAATAACTATACTTATTACAAGAAAAATGTCGAAAACCCATGTGTTATACTTCAGTGAAACGCCTTTTATAAGATTTTTTCTATAATTTTTAGGGGACAATCACTTTTTAAAGACCAGCAGTAATCTGCCATCATGTGACGGTCCCATCTACCCTGATATCTTTCCTCCATTACTTTTAAATCCTGGTGAAAGCACTCTGCCTGTTCGTCACTGTAATTTCCTAAATTATCTGGAAATGTATCCAGGTGACTGTGGAGAAAGTGTAACTTTATAGTCATATTTGCTCCCAGAATCTTGAAGCTTGTCAACATGTTTTGCACAATTTCTTTATAATTTGGTGCTTTATAGTTACCTAGGAAATTTTCTATACCAAAAGAAAACCCTTCGAAGCTTCACTTTCTGGAACAGTCATAACTTTTGTAAAATTTGCATCTTTCATCAATTGCCGAATTTGAGGACCATAAAACATTCCGCCTTTTTACTTTTACATACTGAGCTTAGGAAATTTTCTACAAATGTATTTGTCCAACGCTTTGACCAATTGTTTTATCACATCCAGATGCACGTCGTGAGTGCTCTTAATTTTGTCAAATAACTGAGATCACAGAGTGCAGAGTGAGGGGTGCGAGAGTGGAGATCACATGATGTTTGTATGCGCAAGAAAAATTCACAGAAACCAAATAATGACTGGAAACAAATTTTATTAGTGACAAGCCATTTACTGTTTAAGATATAAGATATGCAAAAATCATAAAAACTAGAGCACATTCAGCACTTCCATGAATACATTTGTAAACTGTACACTTGAAAACATAGAAATTCGCTGAGGTATCCAGGGCAACAAACAATTTTTTTTTGTAGAGCTGTGTTATCAGAAAAACATTTCATGATTGTATTCCGTATATTTTCCTCCATACTTCATTCTCTTTCACTGGACAAAAAATATGTTTCAGGATTCTTCTTTCAAATATACATAAGTGTCTTTCTTTCATATTTTATCAGTGGAATGCGAATGAAAGTAAATCTGAGTCTTACTGCACATGTAATTAGTGGTATTTGTAAATTAATGAGTAATTTTTAACATCTTACCTCATATTTTATGTTTCTTTAAACATGGGAACTCTCTCATTTTCAACCGACATTATGACTACAGGATTTTCGTTGGAATCTCCATCAATAACATTGCCATCTGGTCTTGATTTGATAGAGATTCCAACGAAAATCCGGTAGTCATATTGTAAGTTGAAAATGAGAAAGATCCTTCTCTTGAAAACTAGTTCCCATATTTAAAGAAACATAAAATATGAGCTAAGATGTTAAAAACAACTCATTAATTTACGAATTAAGAACCTCATAATGTGGTTGGTTGGTTGGTATCTAATGTCGAGCACTTGATAATGAAATCATTCGCTCTCTTGCACTCCAATATTTACCAGAAAGGCTGGTCTCTTCTACAAAAGCTAGGAGTACAATAAACTAGTTGTAACCGTTTAGTAGTAGGCACCACATATGGCGGTTACGTCACCCGTAGAGAGAAAGTAGTTATAGGAAAGAAGGAGAAATTAACCCCTAGGCCTCGAATACTCTAATACCATCAGGGTCAAAAGAAACAAGAGGTCAGTCAAGGGAGATGGATAGAAAAGTTGAAAGAGGGAATTGGTATGGGAAGAAGTAATACCAATTCAGTCAAAAAAAGAAAAGCTCACCAAGCTGACCAGTGCTTATTGGTGAGTAGCCCTTCCCTTTCGTTCATCATGCATAAGCATGATTATTGATTACTAACAGCTGCACTACGAGAAGGTGAGGGATTGGACACTAGGTTACTGTCCAGGTCGGTTCCTTTATGCCTTCGATGGAAGGAATTAAAGGGTCTCCTCCCTGTTAAAGACAGTAGCCTTTCCGCAGCCACCTCATAATGTTATTTCCCCTATTTAACTATGAAGTGATATTTGTGTATATTATACAGCAATAAATAAAGTGAATCTGGAGTCATCTTAACTCGTTACTTTGTGTACTGTTTGAACATGTTTTGGTACATCATGTGTACCATTGTCAGTTTTCCAGATTGTTGAATTTTACGTTGTCGGCCCTAGATGTTGTCTGCCATTCCATCTTTTGGCTGACCGAAGAACTTGTAAGTCAAATCTTTTTCCTGGGAAATTTCAAAATACCTTTTTTTTCCCCTGCTAGAAAGATATGATTTACAAGTTCTTCGTTCAGCCAAAAGATGGAATGGGAGCCAACATTCAGGTCTGACAACGTAAATCAATACTAGTGAAATTCATATCAAATTCCGTTGAGGTGCCATCGTCCTCAACTTTGTTAAAATATTGTATATAAAATTAACTGGAGCACTTTTGGAAGTTATCTTCCATCTTTGGCATGTTGAGCTTCCGCTACTCGTTCTTGTTGTGTATGGTGATGTATACTCCAACTGTTTGTAGCAGCAACTGACATTCCAGCTAGGATAAATATATTTGAAGACCTCGAAATTATAAAGGAAACGAACAACACCTCACTTCTCAATGAGAATGCACCCCAGTCAAACCCATTATACGAAATTGTCAAAAACAAGTCAGTTGCTGCTACAAACAGTTGGAGTATACATCACCGTACACAACAACAACGAGTAGTGGAAACTCAACCTGCCGAAGATGGATGATAATTTCCAAAAGCGCTCCAGTTAATTTTTTTATACAATATTTTAACAAAGTTGAGGACGACGGCACCTACCAACAGGTACATTTTAATTTTTAACTTTCATCATATGACAATGTAAAATTCAACGGTGTGGAAGAGCTGACAATGGTACACATTATGTACCGAAACATGTTCAAATGTAACACAAGTTATGAGGTAAGATGACTCTGGATTCACCTTATTTATTAAGAAGAACCTCATAATGTTACTTGTTAATTATGCAGCAAGTTGGAGAGGGTGGAGAAGGCAGCTCCACCTGTCGTTACTCCTGCTGTTACCAAACGTCGTGCAGAGAACTCGCTCAATTCTGTGGGAAAATTACATGTTGTCAAGAGAATTAGACTGTCTTCAGCTAATACTGCCATCGATAAACAACCCATTGTTACTGAAACTGCCGCAGGTATGTAACTAGCAAGTACAAGCATTGTTATTATTAATATCATCATGATTATTATTGTGATTATGCTTCTGTTAGTATCATTGTTTAAATTTTTATCATTATTGTCTAGGACATTATTTGATGATAGTTAATCATGTGCATTGAAGAAAATGATTGTGTTGTTTGTGGTAGGTGATCCTGGTACTGCACTAGCATTGCCACAGTTAAGACTGGATGGGGGCAAAGGACTCGTAATACATATTAGTGGTGGGGGTTGTGGACTACTTAGAAACAAACGTTTAGAAATTGACAATGGTGCATATGGAAGTGTTTATGGAGCTCTAACGAGAATGCGAGTGTTCAGAGAGAGTTGTAGTTCTAGTGATGCTCCTGTGTGGGAAGCTCTTCTAGGAAGTGCGGCCTGTGGAGCTGTAGCCAATAGCAAGTTTGTTGTCGCTGCATGTGAAGATGCATCTCTACATGTGTTCAATACAGAAACAGGTAAGTTTGCATTTCATGACTCGTATGCAGTCTTGTACATAAATTTATTATGTTAATCATCATCATCATTCCAGGGATTAGGCAATTGCCCGTTCCGACTTCATAACATCAGCCCAACGTCTTCTAGGTCTTCCAACATCTCGCCTTCCTCTTGCTTGATAATTTCTTGCTAACAATGGATATCTCTCCTTACTTATTCCATCCATGTGATCAATCCATTTCTGTCTGTAATTCGTGACTTTATCCAATAAAGGCTGTACTTTGAATTCTTCTCTTATATCCTTATTTCTTATTCTATCAAGTCTTGTACATCCTTTTATTTGGATCATATTATAATATTATGAAAAGAAAACTTGTCTGAACCAGGAATCGAACCGTGGACCTCTTGCATTTCATACAAGCGTGCAAGACCACTACACTATACGAGACATGGTATAAACATTAACAATTCTTTCCACATATACAAATCTATAATTATGGTGAAATGAAATGTTTCTTACCTCTCCTCATATAAATTTTCTAAGTAAATCACGATTTCGAGACCACAACGGTCTCATCATCAGCACTTTCTTGGCGACGGATGTTATGTCGATCGGAAGAAACTCTTATTCTTCCCTCTGTTGGTGGACCGATGAACCTCGAAATTCCCGCAAATTTTGACCTGATCCAGAGGTTCATCGGTCCACCAACAGAGGGAAGAAGAAGAGTTTCTTCCGATCAACATAACATCTGTCGCCACAAAATTGCTGACGATGAGACCGTTGTGGTCTCGAAATTGCGATCTACTTAGAAAATTTATATGAGGAGAGGTAAGAAACATTTAATTTCACCATAAATTAAACCTCATAGAGATTAATTCCTATAAAAGTTAACTATAATTCTCGTTTCGTCCGCTGTAAGGTGGATGTCTCTTCCAACGACAACAGCCGGCTTCATTTAGAAGTAACTTTGTTTTGAGAATTTTACACCAGCATTTTTATAAGCAGTAATCGATGTTATTTAACACTTTCCAATAACTGCTTATAAAAATGGTGGTGCAAAATTCTCAAAACAAAAAGTTACTTCTAAATGAAACCGGCTGTTGACGTTGGTGGAGACATCTACCTGACAGTGGACGAAATGAGAATTATAGATTTGTATATGTGGAAAGAATTGTTAATGTTTGTACAATGTCTCGTATAGTGTAGTGGTCTTGTACGGAATACAAGAGGTCCACAGTTTGATTCCTGGTTCAGACATTAATTTTTTCTTTTCACAATATCATTATAATATTATAATATGATCCATTATTAGAGCTGTGTTAAAATAACAATATTGGAAAATGTTAAATAACATCGATTACTACTTATAATATTAATTCTTAATTTTTTAAAGGAAGTGACACTGTAAGATTTATATTAATTAATATAAAGTTAGAATTTTAATGATTCACCTCATAATTGTAGATTTTCTTGAAGGCTATAGTTTTGATACACTACATACCATTATCATTAATGATATTTAATTTTAGGAAGTTATATTTTGAGGTTATTTTAATTATATTATTTTTGGTCTAGACATCTTACCTCAATATTAATGTTGATTTGTTCTTGAACATGTTTCAAAACAATTCTGTTTTATCTTCAGCTTTCCCAGACTGGTTTTATTTATGTTGCATTATGTTGCACCACCTGGATGTCGATGTCAGCTCCACCCTGTGGTTGGCCAAAGAACCTCCAAACAAGGTCACCCTCCATCGGAATATCAAAATTCATAACTCTGTTTCTGTTCTTCTGAATATAAATTTTTTCCCAAATAGTCAGCTCGTTTGTATTTTCTAACTGTTTTAATAATTTAGTGTCTGAATTGATATTATGTTTTTCAGACCACCAGGTGGAGCTGACATCGACATTCAGGTGGTGCAACATAATGCAACATAAATAAAACCAGTCTGGGAAAGCTGAAGATAAAACAGAATTGTTTTGAAACATGTCCAAGAACAAATCAACATTAATATTGAGGTAAGATGTCCAGACCAAAAATAATATAATCATTAATGATAATTAAAACATTTTGTCTGTTCCCTCTTATAGTTGTTTTTTGTCGAACATATGTTTCAAGGCTTCTTAGCCCCATCGTCAGCGATTAAAGACTGAATTTTCTTATGTTGTCGGCCCTGATTCTTTATTCCTGCTCTCTCTGGTCCAATGAATTTACTAATGAGGTTCCTTTTTTCTGGATTTCAAAATTTCAAAATTCGAAAATGAATTCCCAGAGAAAGGAACCTCATTAGTAAATTTATTGGAGCAGAGGCAGAGAGAGCAGGAATCAAGAATCAGGGCCAACAACAGAGAATTTGTTTTCTTTTTTATTAGGAATATTCCACGCTACAATGGTTCTCCTTCAACCCGAAGTGATTTGTCGCCAGAGATTCCTGTTTAAAGCATCTTCTTCCCTCAAATCTCTAGCTTCCATACTTCTCCTCACTCCATCTATCCAACGTTCTCTAGGTCTCCAAATCTTCTTTGGTATTCTATCTTCTTTCATTCTTATGAGGTGTCCATACCATTTCAAATTTTTTTTTTCTATATTTTTGTAATATGTTTCTCTCAACTTGCATAATTTCCCGTATCGTACTGTTTCTAACTTTATCCAATCTTTAATATTAAAAGAAAAACATAAAAAATGTAAGCTTTATTAGTAAAAAAAAGTAATTTTAGATCAGAGTTCATTCAGGGAGCTCACTCGGTAGAGTGTGAAAGGTCCTGGGTTTGAGCCCCAGTCTGAGCGTATAATTCCCAATTAAATGTCTTCGTAATAAAGAAGCCACCATTTGCAAGATAGAAGCAAAGGTTTCTTAGCATTTGGTGCACGGGAATTAACAGCATATGTAAGAGAAAAATTTGCATTTAGATTGGAGCTCGCTCAGTTAGCTCACACGGTAGAGCATTCACCTGGAGTGCAAAAGGTCCTGATTTCAAGCCCCAGTCTGAGCGTATAATTTTTTCCTTTAAATATAAAAACATTTCTTCCACTTACTTGTGTTTTGCACTCTTTTAACTTTACTATCTAACCTCCCTTGGTTAACTCTTGTTTTTTCGACCCCGACGCTATTAGGGCATCCGAGGGCTAGGGAGTCTTTCCTTTCTTCCATTTCTTCTCCAGAAAAGCCTGACCAGAGGCTATAAGATGGCAGCCCCATCACTGGTCTTGCCTTCCTTTGGCCAGCAACCAATCGAAGGGACTATTATTATGCTTTCAAATCTTATATGAGAATTTTCCGGAAGGATCAAACTATTTACGCTGGAGGGAAAATTTTCTATAGAATCGTAACAGGCCTTGGCCTAATACTTGGAAGGAAGAAGAAGAAGAAGAAATATAAAAATAGTAATGTATAAAATGAAAATAATATACAATGACTTGTTTTTAATTTAGGACAAAGATCTCTCCCTCAGCTGATGTTGGCAGCTCCTGCATCAAGATTAGTTCTTAATACCTCGCAGCAGTTAATGGTGGTGACACAACGTGGTACCGTGTCTGTGTGGGACGTCCCCAGAGGCAAGGCCTTAGTGCACAACGAGAGCTTGCAAACAATAATGCAAGCTGAAGCAGGTCAGTGTATATAATGTCAGCTTTGTAATATGTTTAATTCATTCCATATATTGATGATTTTATTATTAATTTAACACTTCTCACTGAAGGATAAATTATATTTGAAGAGAAAAATGTTTGCCTAGACCAAGACTCGAACCTGGGACCCTTGGCTTTCCGGGCCAAGTGCTCTATCAACTGAGCTACCGAGGCAAGTTGTGATCTAGACGCAAATTTTTCTCTTATATACGTTGTAATTCCCTCGTGCCAAATGTTTGAAACCGTAGCTTCTATCTTTGCAAATGGCGGCTTCTTAGTTAAGAAGACATTTATTGGGAATTTAACACTACTTTATAAAGCCAGTAGGGCTTCTATTGACGATTTTATTATTAATTTAACACTTCTCACTGAAGGATAAATTATATTTGAAGAGAAAATTTTTCGCCTAGACCGAGACTCGAACCCGGGACCATTGGCTTTCTGGGCCAAGTGCTCTAACCACTGTGCTACCGAGGCAAGTTGTGATCTAGATGCAAATTTTTCTCTTATATACGTTGTAATTCTCTCGCGCCAAATGCTTGAAACTGTAGCTTCTATCTTTGCAAATGGCGGCTATTTAGTTAAGAAGACATTTAATATAAGAGAAAAATTTGCATCTAGATCGCAACTCGCCTTGGTAGCTCAGTTGGTAGAGCACTTGGCCCGGAAAGCCAAAGGTTCCGGGTTCGAGTCTCGGTCTAGGCAAACATTTTTCTCTTCAAATATAATTTATCCTTCTATGAGAAGTGTTAAATTAATAATAAAATCGTCAATAGAAGCCCTACTGGCTTTATAAAGTAGTGTTAAATTCCCAATAAATGTCTTCTTAACTAAGAAGCTGCCATTTGCAAAGATAGAAGCTATGGTTTCAAGCATTTGGCGCGAAGGAATTACAACGTATATAAGAGAAAAATATGCATTCTAGATCGCAACTCACCTCGGTAGCTCAGTTGATAGAGCATTTGGCCCGGCAAGCCAAAGGTCCCGGGTTCGAGTCTCGGTCTAGGCGTAAATTTTTCTCTTCAAATATAATTTATCTTTTAGTGAGAAATGTTAAATCAATAATAAAAACATCATTCTAGATATGTTCGTTTTAATTCCATACATACATAGGGCACTAGGAAGTATTGCAATATGCAATTATCCAAGGTCAGATAGGCCTGGCACCCCTAGGGGAAGAAAGAGGGGTTCAAACAAATTCTCGTTAAAAATATTTTGAATAGATGTAGTCTGATGCCTTCAGATGTAACAGAATTGTATATGTGGAAAGAAAAGTTAGTGGTTGTATCGGGTCTTGAAGGTGTAATGGACTTCATGCCGATGCACAGAGTCAGGGATCCAGGGATCGATTCCCGGTTCAAGCTTTTTTTTTTCAAAAAAATTAATTTGTCCAGGACTGGAACATGTTAAACTTAAATATAACATGAAAACTGAAAAGTGTTTTGTTTTTCAGGTAGTGTAGTGACAATATTAAGTTGTTCCTTAACAGAAGAAGGTCATCCGACGGTTTCTTTGTCTACGGGCAAGGCTTACATGTTTTCTGCAGATCTTAGAAGCTGGTATGTGGTAACTTAACAGTACACAAGGGCTATTAATAAAGTAATTTCCTTTTTATTGTAAAAAATGAAAATGTTAATTTATAGATTGAGTTGGATCTTCTTCTTTTTCTTTTTTTTTTCCCCTTTTCTTTTCTTTTTTCTCTTTTTTTTCTTTTCTTTTTTTTTCCCATTTTTTTTTCCTTTTTTCTTTTTTTCTCTTTTCTTTTTTTCTCTTTTTTCTTTTTTTTTTCTTTTTTTTCTTTTTTCTTCTTTTTCTTATTTTTCTTTTTGTTCGTTTTGTTTTTCATCTTTTTGTTTTTCTTCTTTTTCTTTTTGTTCTTTTTTTCATTTTGTTCTTCTTTTCCTTTCTGTTATTTTTCTTCTTCTTTTTCTTCTTTTCCTTTTTTCTTTTTCTTTTTCTTCATCTTTTTCTTCACGGGCTAGCTAATTGCCTGTCACAGTTGTTCTGTCCATCTTTTCACTGGCCTTCCTACGTGTCTTAAACCTCTTAGCTTATAGTTAAATGCTGTTTTTTGGTAATCTTGTTACATTCATTCTTTCTACATGTCTAAACCATTTATCTCTATATTCCTGATTTTATCATTCATTGGATATCTGTTCTTATATCTTCATTCTTTATCCGATCCAATCTTGTGCAGCCTTTTGTTCTTGTAAGGAAGTTATCCGTCTGGCTGAACACTGTGAGAGAGATAAGTATACAAATTTTTACTTGGTTGGGTTACCAGCCCAGATGCACAACCATATTCCCTAGTGGATCGGGTTCTATTTTGGAGTTTCCTTCTCCTAGACGGGTTGCTAACCAAAGCTTTGGAGTCCCATCTACCCCTTGCCTTGCAGGTTTTCTCTTCTGCCTTTTTTACCATGAGAACAAGTTTTTTCTTCCGCTTCTGGAGCCATTGGGATATCTTGCGTTTGAGTTAGTTTGCTTCCCTTCTCCTCTTACTAGATAGCAAGCTAGTTAAAAAACCAGACTTCCCTATCTAGTTGTCTGGGTCATTAGGTACTGAGTCCCTCCACCATGACAAGGTCTAGCCCGTGGGGGGATTGGGTTGGATAAAATGTTTATTCATCTCACCTCATAAAAGTCCATGTTTTCATGCTACTGAGTGACTGATGATGAAGATAAAGGCCTTTGAAACTGGTATCATGAAAATACGGAACTTTATAAGGTGAGATGAATAAACATTTTATCCAACTCAATTTATAAATTGTGTCACCTCTGTGGTCTTGAGGTAGTGTGTTGGCTTGTAAACTCAATGGGCCTAGGTTCTATTCTCAGTCGAAGCAAATTTCCTGGATGAGGGTTTTTTTAGGGATTTTTCCTCACCTGTAAGACCAATATCCCAATTCCACAAATAGGCTTTCAATTATATGGTAATATTTGCACTATTTAATATTTGTAGGAAATAACACTATGAGGTTTCTTTTAATTATTATGAGTTAGTTATTTTGATTTACCTCATATTTTTTTTTGATATTCTGGGTTGCAAGGGATAGTGATGTGCAATTCATCATCTCTCCTATCCAAATCTCATCCTCAACCTGTTCGTGGTGCAACCTGCTATTACAAATGAGGCTCTGAGGACCGAGTACTGGTGGTATAACCACATCACCTTAATGTAGAGGAAATTCTACCTTAGTGGGAACCCCACAATAATACCCCTCTGGGCCAACAACCCATTGGGTGAAAAAATTTACATTTGCTTTCAAGTCTAAAACCAAGCCTCGGATGAATCAGGCATTCGCTACTGCCCCCAAGGGCAAAAGATCACTGGGACGTCCAAAAAAAGTGCTGGATGGAAAATTCCTCTCTGAGACCGTAACAGGCCACACGGCTAATACTTGCATGGATGATGATGCAGACTGTAATTTCTTCGCATCTATGTGACATTGTCGATGCATTCCAACTGTTGTGTTTGCAGTTGTCATCCTGCAGGTTGACTTCTACTCCCTCTGTTGGCTTACTGATGAACTTACAAATTTGTTAGAAAATTTACATCCACAAGAATAAGTAGAAAACTATGAATTTTGAAATTCCCAGGGAAAGTGAAAAAATTTTGATTTGGAAGTTCATCAGTCAGCCAACAGAAGGAGTAGAAATCAACCTACAGGATGACAACAGTTAGAATGCATTGACAATGTCGGAAAGATGCAATGGAACTATAGTCTACAGAATATAAAAAAAAATATATGAGGTGAGTCAGAATAACTAAATCATAATAACATTTGCACTACTTTGTATCCTCCTTTTTTTTTTTTTTTAATTTTACCTTCTTTATTATTACTTTCTACTTTTATTTTTGTTTTTGTTAATTACTTTCATTTTCATTACCACTGTCTTTTATTCATTGATTTTTAATCTATATTCCTAAGGCATCATTCGCGAAGCCCCATGTGGGTTCACAAAATATTTCAAGGGGTTGGCCAAAACTTTTCCCTAATGGTGGGTTTCGAGGTTATGTATGTGTTATTGTTTTTATCATTTCTGCAGCATTGCAATAATAATATTATTGTTATTATTTTATTATTATTTTTAAATTAATATTTACCGTGAATTTTTTTTTAAAATTAGGAAGTTACATTATGAGCTTTAATTTAATATTTGAGTTTGTATTCTTTAATCCCCCTCAGGGGTCCTCATCTAGGGGATATGTGGATGGTGACCACAAGGTGCCCAAGCTGTGCAAAAGATTTCTTCCACTTACTTGTGTTTTGCACTCTTTTAACTTTACTATCTAACCTCTCTTGGTTAACTCTTGTTTTTTCGACGCCGACGCTATTAGGGCAACAGAGGGCTAGGGATTTTTTCCTTTCTTCCATTTCTTCTTTCCTTTATTTTATTTTCTTCTCCAGAAAAGCCTGACCAGAGGCTGTAAGATGACAGTCCCATCACTGGTCTTGCCTTCCTTTGGCCAGCAACCAATCGAAGGGATTATTATTATGCTTTCGAGTCTTATACGAGAATTTCCCTCAAATGCTGGAGGGAAAATTTTCTATAGGATCGTAACAAGCCTTGGCCTAATACTTGGAACGAAGAAGAAGAAGAACATTCTTACCTCATATGTTTATTTGGGGTAAGAATGTTAAAGAATACAAACTCAAATATTTAAAAAAAGACAAGACAGCTGATGATATAAATAATTATAGACCAATCTCTTTAACAAGTGTCATTGCAAAAACAGCAGAACGTATGATTTCAGCGAGACTAAATTGGTTCTTAGAAAGTAAAAACATACTAACAACAGCACAAACTGGATTCAGGGCAACATCTATCTACAAAAGAAAATACAATTCAACTTTCTCAAGATGCCAAAGAATCTTTCAACAAACATCAAGATACGCTAACAGTTTTCATTGATTTGAAAAAGCATATGACTCGGTATGGAGATATAAATTACTTGAAAAACTCACCAAAACTAGGCATTCAAAACAATATGTTAAATGGATCACCCAGTTCCTTTCACAACGTTTCTGTGCTACAAAATACAATGACAGTACTTCCAAATTCCGACAAATAAAAATGGGCCTCCCTCAAGGTGCAGTACTAAGTACAACCCTGTTCAACATCTACATCAACGATCTGCCCCAGCTATATCAAACACAGAAATAAAGACAGCTCTTTTTGCAGATGACATGATTATGTGGACATCTTCCTCACAAATAGAAAAATCTAAATCATCTATGGAAAAGGCTCTTAACCTACTAGAAAAGTGGACCCACAACAATTTAATGGCCATTAATACAGACAAAACAACGTTTCAAATATTTAGCTTGAAGAAAAAAATTCCAAAACTAAATCTACAGTTCAAGAAAACAAATCTGAGACAAACAAATGAAACAAAATATCTAGGAACAATTTTTGATTCAAAATTATCATGGAGAAAACACATTGAAGCAGTAGTAAACAAAGCAACGAAAAGATTCTCAATCTTAAAAAGATTAGCCGGAGCAAAGTGGGGCAGTAATCGCCAGACTCTGAACACCACATACAAAACATTCATCAAGCCAATACTACTATACAATGGGGAGGTAATAATCACAGCAAATAACTCGAACCTGAATCGCCTAGAAGTATGCCAAAATCAGGCTTTACGGCTTATAACTGGCGCAGCAAAATCAACTCCAATCGCAGCAATGCAAGCACTAACTCAGAACCCTCCAATATGTCTAACTTTAGAGGAACAGGCAATAACACAACATGAGAAAATGTTACGATTAACAACAACAAAATGGGAAAAAAGGCAGTTACAACCAAGCAAGTTGAAAACACAAACAAGTTTCTTGTCCAAAGTAATGGAAATAAAAACAGATTTGAATCTTCCTAAATCTAAAGAAAATATTTTGATCAGAGATAACCCTCTTACTTTTGAACCAATTAACATTCAGCTAAATCTAGAAGAACCAGTTACAAAATCTGAAAACTCCCACACTTGTACTAAAAGCTCTAGCATTAGAAGTTGTGAATAAGAGATATCCACCAGAAGAATGGTTACATGTCTACACAGATGGATCTACTATTGATAACAACTCAGGATCAGGAATTACATGTGCATTATTTTCATTTTATCAACCTGCAGGATACCACACAACAAATTTTGATGCAGAAGTAACGGCTATTCATATTTCACTCCAACAATTACTATACAGAATAAATAAATTTCAAAATGCGGTCATACTCTCTGATTCTAAGGCAGCAATATATGCAATAAATTCACACAAAATGAAGTCAATACAAATTAAAGAGTGCTACAAAATGATTCAACAACTCCAAAAACTACAGAAAAGAATTCAATTGCAATGGATACCTGCACATTGTGGAATTGCTGGAAATGACACTGCTGATTTTCTTGCCAAAAAAGGCTCCAATTTAATTCAGAATACTACTAAAAGCTTACCTTTCACATCCATAAAAAGAATAGTTAAAAACAAATATAAAATCAAACAAAACCAAGACCTATGTAATAAAGCCAAAGACAAAAAATGGAATATTTTAGTAAAGAAGCCAGATATTATTCCAGAATTTCCACGTAAAACTACAGTAGCAACATTTAGACTGCTTACAGAACATGACTATTTAGCCAAACATTTATATAAAATAGGAATCTACACGAATCCAAATTGTCCTCTATGCAATAAAGACGAAGAAATGAATGAAGAACACCTACAAACCTGTGAAGTATTACCTGTTGGATCCACAATAGAGAAATATTGGAGAGCAAGAACGCTAATGGCTTCGGTGCCAAGGCCCAGCATTTGAAAACAACAACAACATATTTACCGTGAATGCCTGATTTACAGTTATGTAACAATGTTAGGAATGCATTTGATTTTGCTACAACTAGGCCTATATGTTGTGTAACTTTTAAGCCATAACTAGAGTAACCTTAGGTTTTAACCATTAAGAGTTAAGTTAATTTAAGGTTATTAAACATTTTGCTTGGGATTAAATTGCATGCATATCTACTGAATGTATATTTAAAGATCAGTGGTTCACCCAACTCAGATCGTTGTGGAAGGGGTTCACGAGTCGAAAAAGGTTGGGAACCGCTGCTTTAAGGCATCATCCCATGTTGTTGATAATTTCTTCTATTAATGTTTTACTAGTATCTCAAATTAAACATAATTCTTCTTTAAAATTCATCGGAGAACATATTGTTTAAACAACTCACCTCATAGGATTCATGCTTCCATGATATCGCGATTTCAAACATAATCATGTTCATCGTCAGCCATAACTAAGCATGAATCCTATGAGGTGAGTTGTTTAAACAATATGTTCTCCGATGAATTTTAATGATTATACCTCATAATGTTTACTTCCCAACATTAATTAAATATAATTCTTCTTTAAGGTAGAATATGTTTATCATAGTGAGAATTCCTAAAATAAATAATTCTTCTTCTTCCTTCCAAGTATTAGGCCAAGGCCTGTTACGATCCTATAGAAAATTTTCCCTCCAGCGTTTCATAGGACGGCCCAGTGATCTTCGTCCTCTTGGTATATAATTATAAACAGCTTTGGGGATCCGATTTGAACTCATTCTTTCAAGATGGTGTTTCCAATTTAGTTGGTACTTTAAATTTGAAGAGAAAAATTTTCGCCTAGACCGGGACTCGAACCCGGGACCCTTGGCTTTCCGGGCCAAGTGCTCTACCAACTGAGCTACCGAGGCGAGTTACGATCTAGACGCAAATTTTTCTCTTATATACGTTGTAATTCCCTATCGCCAAATGCTTTTGAAACCATTGTTTCTATCTTTGCAAATGGCGGCTTCTTAGTTAAGATGACATTTATTGGAAATTTAACATTACTTTAAAAGCCAGTAAGGCCTCTAATGATGTTTTTATTATTAATTTAACATTTCTCAATGAAAGATAAATTAAATTTGAAGAGAAAAATTTTCGCCTAGACCGGGACTCGAACCCGGGACCCTTGGCTTTCCGGGCCAAGTGCTCTACCAACTGAGCTACCGAGGCGAGTTACGATCTAGACGCAAATTTTTCTCTTATATACGTTGTAATTTGCGTCTAGATCGTAACTCGCCTCGGTAGCTCAGTTGGTAGAGCACTTGGCCTGGAAAGCCAAGGGTCCCGGGTTCGAGTCCCGGTCTAGGCGAAAATTTTTCTCTTCAAATTTAATTTATCTTTCATTGAGAAATGTTAAATTAATAATAAAAACATCATTAGAGGCCTTACTGGCTTTTAAAGTAATGTTAAATTTCCAATAAATGTCTTCTTAACTAAGAAGCCGCCATTTGCAAAGATAGAAACAATGGTTTCAAAAGCATTTGGCGATAGGGAATTACAACGTATATAAGAGAAAAATTTGCGTCTAGATCGTAACTCGCCTCGGTAGCTCAGTTGGTAGAGCACTTGGCCCGGAAAGCCAAGGGTCCCGGGTTCGAGTCCCGGTCTAGGCGAAAAATTTTTCTCTTCAAATTTAATTTATCTTTCATTGAGAAATGTTAAATTAATAATAAAAACATCATTAGAGGCCTTACTGGCTTTTAAAGTAATGTTAAATTTCCAATAAATGTCTTCTTAACTAAGAAGCCGCCATTTGCAAAGATAGAAACAATGGTTTCAAAAGCATTTGGCGATAGGGAATTACAACGTATATAAGAGAAAAATTTGCGTCTAGATCGTAACTCGCCTCGGTAGCTCAGTTGGTAGAGCACTTGGCCCGGAAAGCCAAGGGTCCCGGGTTCGAGTCCCGGTCTAGGCGAAAATTTTTCTCTTCAAATTTAATTTATCTTTCATTGAGAAATGTTAAATTAATAATAAAAACATCATTAGAGGCCTTACTGGCTTTTAAAGTAATGTTAAATTTCCAATAAATGTCTTCTTAACTAAGAAGCCGCCATTTGCAAAGATAGAAACAATGGTTTCAAAAGCATTTGGCGATAGGGAATTACAACGTATATAAGAGAAAAATTTGCGTCTAGATCGTAACTCGCCTCGGTAGCTCAGTTGGTGGTAGAGCACTTGGCCCGGAAAGCCAAGGGTCCCGGGTTCGAGTCCCGGTCTAGGCGAAAATTTTCTCTTCAAATTTAATTTATCTTTCATTGAGAAATGTTAAATTAATAATAAAAACATCATTAGAGGCCTTACTGGCTTTTAAAGTAATGTTAAATTTCCAATAAATGTCTTCTTAACTAAGAAGCCGCCATTTGCAAAGATAGAAACAATGGTTTCAAAAGCATTTGGCGATAGGGAATTACAACGTATATAAGAGAAAAATTTGCGTCTAGATCGTAACTCGCCTCGGTAGCTCAGTTGGTAGAGCACTTGGCCCGGAAAGCCAAGGGTCCCGGGTTCGAGTCCCGGTCTAGGCGAAAATTTTTCTCTTCAAATTTAATTTATCTTTCATTGAGAAATGTTAAATTAATAATAAAAACATCATTAGAGGCCTTACTGGCTTTTAAAGTAATGTTAAATTTCCAATAAATGTCTTCTTAACTAAGAAGCCGCCATTTGCAAAGATAGAAACAATGGTTTCAAAAGCATTTGGCGATAGGGAATTACAACGTATATAAGAGAAAAATTTGCGTCTAGATCGTAACTCGCCTCGGTAGCTCAGTTGGTAGAGCACTTGGCCCGGAAAGCCAAGGGTCCCGGGTTCGAGTCCCGGTCTAGGCGAAAATTTTTCTCTTCAAATTTAATTTATCTTTCATTGAGAAATGTTAAATTAATAATAAAAACATCATTAGAGGCCTTACTGGCTTTTAAAGTAATGTTAAATTTCCAATAAATGTCTTCTTAACTAAGAAGCCGCCATTTGCAAAGATAGAAACAATGGTTTCAAAAGCATTTGGCGATAGGGAATTACAACGTATATAAGAGAAAAATTTGCGTCTAGATCGTAACTCGCCTCGGTAGCTCAGTTGGTAGAGCACTTGGCCCGGAAAGCCAAGGGTCCCGGGTTCGAGTCCCGGTCTAGGCGAAAATTTTTCTCTTCAAATTTAATTTATCTTTCATTGAGAAATGTTAAATTAATAATAAAAACATCATTAGTTGGTACTGTTTAATATATTCCAAAATTGGCGTAGTCTTCAATTCTTTTAAGATATCGGTGTTCCTTTTCTGATCCCATCTGGTGTAACCCGCTGTTCTGCACATGAATCTCATTTCACAAGCCATTATTCTGCTTTCATGTTGTTTTCTTAGTGTCCATGCTTCACTACCATAGGTCAACACTGGTCTAGCCAAAGTGTTATATAAACGTAATCTGGTGTTTTTTTGTACAAGGGATGGTTTCATAACTTGATTAATAATTCCTAAACTTTTATTATAGCTAGTAACTTTTTCAGGGACATCCTTTTCATCCCAGATAGAGAGATAATATCTCTCAGGGGTCCTCATCTAGGGGATATGTGGATGGCGACCACAAGGTGCCCAAGCTGAGCAAAACATTTCTTCCACTTACTTGTGTTTTGCACTCTTTTAACTTTACTATCTAACCTCTCTTGGTTAAGTCTTGTTTTTTTCGACCCCGACGCTATTAGGGCATCCGAGGGCTAGGGAGTCTTTCCTTTCTTCCATTTCTTCTTTCCTTTATTTTCTTTTCTTCTCCAGAAAAGCCTGACCAGAGGCTATAAGATGGCAGCCCCATCACTGGTATTGCCTTCCTTTGGCCAGCAACCAATCGAAGAGACTATTATTATGCTTTCAAGTCTTATACGAGAATTAAATATAATTTGCATTGAAAAATTGCAATAGGAAATAATTCTTAATATATAAGGTGCAACAGACTCATCTTATTTGTTAATAATTTACTTACATTTATGTTTTCATATCTAGTGTTTACTTTTGTTCTAGTTAATTAAAATTTAATTTAATCAAATTACAGTGGGAACTCCAACTCAGTCTATAAATTAAAATTGAGTAAAGCATTGTATTATATTTGAAGTTAAAATATACGCTCAGACTTGGTTTTGATCTTTGGTTTTCTATGTCAATGCTCTACCAACCGAGTTACCTAAGCACTCCAATCTATATGCAAATTTTTCTCATATACACTGTTAATTCCCGAGCACCAAATGCTATGAACCTTTGCTCGATCATATACATGGCAGCTTCTTTATTAAGAAGGCTTTTATTGGGAATTTTAACATTACATTATAAAGCCAGTGGGGCTACTTTCAAACTTTTTATTATTAATTTAATACATCTCAATGAAGGACAAATTATATTTGAAGAGAGAAATAAGTCTCCTTAATAAAAAGTGCCATTTGCATGATCGAACAAAGGTTCTTAGCATTTGGCGCTAGGGAATTAACAGTGTATAAGAAAATAATTTGCATTTAGATTGGTGTGCTCAGGTAGCTCAGTTGGTAGAGCATTGGCATTGAAAGTCAAAGGTCCTGGGTTCAAACTCTATTCTGAGTGTATATCTTCAAATATGTATTAAATGAATAATAAAAATCATTAATGAGTTGGATATATTGACTCACTTCATATTTCTTGATTTTTATGCAGACCAGTTTCGTCATTTTACGTGATATTTTCAATGCATTCCAACTGTCATTTTGCAGTTGTCCATCCTGCAAGTTGATATCCGCTCCCTCTGCTGGCTGTCTGATGAACTTCCAAAAAAAATTTTTTCTCTTTCTCCGGGGAAAGAAAAATTTTGATTTTGAAGTTCATTGGTCAGCCGGCAGAGGGAGCGGAAATCAACTTGTAAGATGGACAAACACAAAACGATGGTTGGAATGCATAAAAAGTGTCATTTAAAATCGACGAAACCGGTCTGCATAGAAATCAAGAAACATTAGATGAGTCAAAATATCCAACTCATTAATGAGTGTTATTTCCCATATATATTTAATAATAGTAAAAAGTTCAAAAGTATTGTATATTAGGAATTTTATTAGTGAAACAAAGTTCACTGCTATCTGATGTGAGGGAATCATATTAGTATAGTGAAAAATTTATGAATAAATCGGATGCCTAATAGCTTAGATGGCAAAGTACTGTGGTGTACAGAACCAGAGACATTGGGTTCAAATCCTAATTTAGTATTATATTTTTGTATGTTTTTATTATTCATTTCATACATCTCAATGATGGATAAATTATATTATTTGTAGAGAAAAATATATGCACAGACTGGGTTTGAAGTATATTTTTCTCTTCAAATATAATTATTTTTTCTCTTCAAATTAAATTTGTTATTTCGTGGAAAGTGATAAATTTAGTATTAATAACAAAAATATTTATATTTACTGTGTCTGGTTACATTCTTATTTAACATAGGTGTTAAATTTGTTTTCAGGGTTGTGTTGGCAAACAGCAGTGATCCTGTTCAACGTTCCTCAGCTCACCGTGCCTTCATCTCCACAATACCTGCTGATCAGAGTTTATCTGTAACGCCGTTAGCTTCTATGCAGTCACAAATTATTAGGTACAACTTTTATTCAGAATCTTCAAATACAATCTTTTCTTATATTTAAATTAATGTTCGGAAGTAAACATTATGAGGTTATTCAAAGTTAAAAATGGGAAACACATTATGAGGTTCTTAATTAATAAATTAATGAGTCATTTTTAACATAATGGCGGTTGAAAATGAATGACAAGATCATTTGAAAACTATAGTTACCGTGTTTAATAAAACATGAAATATGAGGTAAAATGTTAAAAATGACTCATTAATTTATTATGAGGTTATTTTAAAATACGATAGGAAGTAACATTAAGGGTCGCATGTTTGGACGCATTAGACAGTAAAATGCCTTCTCTGCTGAGCAAGTTGTATGCTAATACGATTTTGCTTACTCAGAAATCTGTTCATGCGATAATAATTGGTTAAATTTGTAAGCTACCTGCGGAGGTACCTTACATGAGCAACTCAAATTAAAATCCCGAAGGGAACCGATGGTAATCGATGTACTTTGCTGCTTTATCCAACATTTATCCAAGATGTCGGACCTTGAAGACTTCGATCATGTTTTCGGTATACACGGAGAAGAGGAATTTGATAGAGTCTACCAAAGAATTCAACTGGAAGAACAGGAGAATCGGCGTAATATTGCGTGTTGCAGACGTGTTTGTATACGGTATTATTTGCGGGATGCAAGCATAAATGCATTCCTCTATAGCAGACGAAAATAACGGAAGTGGTTTTATCGCTGAGAATTCTGGGTAATTCGTTGCCAATATTACGAAAACATCGACGCTCGTGCATGACCGATAAGTCGGCTGTTAATTCGTTCTCAGCAATTGCTCACGGTGAATCAGCTCACTAGTGATTGGAAGTAATTTGAGTAGAGAGTAATGTTCTAACATACGACCCTAAGAGGTTTTGAACTTTTATAGGAATAAATCACTATGAGGTTTAATTTAAGATAAAATCAAATGTTTCATACCACTCCTCATATTAATCTTCTAAGTAGATTGCGATTTCAAGACCATTGCGGTCCCATCTTCACTACCATCTTGACGACGTCGTCAAGATGGGACCACTATGGTCTTGAAATCGCGATCTAGTTAGAAGATTAATGTGAGGAGAGGTACGAAACATTTGATTTTATGATGTTTTTATTATTAATTTAACATTTCTCACTGAAAGATAAATTATATTTGAAGAGAAAAATTTTTGCCTAGACTGAGACTCGAACCCAGGACCTTTGGCTTGCCGGGCCAAACACTCTACCAACTGAGCTACCGAGGCGAGTTGCGATATAGATGCAAATTTTTTCTCTTCAAATATAATTTATCTTTCAGTGAGAAATGTTAAATTAATAATAAAAACATCGAGTCTTGGTCTAGGCGAAAATTTTTTTCTTCAAATATAATCATTAGAAGCCTTACTAGCTTTATAAAGTAATGTTAAATTCCCTATATATGTCTTCTTAACTAAGAAGCCGCCATTTGCAAAGATAGAAACAATGGTTTCAAAAGCATTTGGCAAGAGGGAATTACAACGTATATAAGAGAAAAATTTGCGTCTATATCACAACTCGCCTTGGTAGCTCAGTTGGTAGAGCATTTGGCCCGGCAAGCCGAAGGTCCCGGGTTCGAGTCTCGGTCTAGGCAAAAATTTTTCTCTTCAAATATATTTGATTTTATCTTAAATTAAGAGGTTTGTTTAATAATTAAGACATTTAGTCCGTACATTCTTACCTCATATGGTTGTTTACCCAGACAGAATTTATTTATTGGTGTCAAAGTAACATTGTATTTGTCAAAAATTTTTTGAAAATAATATTTTCTATATATTGATGTTTTTATTATTAATTTAATCTCACTGAAGGATAAATTATATTTGAAGAGAAAAATGTTCGCCTAGACCGAGACTCGAACCCAGGACCTTTGGCTTTCTGGGCCAAATGCTCGTACCAACTGAGCTACCGAGGCAAGTTGCGATCTAGATGCAAATTTTTCTCTTTATACGTTGTAATTCCCTCGTGCCAAATGCTTTGAAACTGTTGCTTCTATCTTTGCCTATGGCGGCCTCTTAGTTAAGAAGACATTAATTGGGAATTTAACGCTACTTTATAAAGAAGAGGCAGCCATATGAAAAGATAGAAGCATCGGTTTCAAAGCATTTGGCGAGAGGGAATTACAATGTATAAAGAGAAAAATTTGCATCTACATCGCAACTCACCTCGGTAGCTCAGTTGGTAAAGCATTCGGTCCGGAAAGCCAAAGGTCCCGGGTTCAAGTCTCGGTCTAGACAAAAAATTTTCTCTTCAAATATAATTTAATCTTTTTTATGTATTTGCTTCCTAGATTTGTAATGATAACTATGATTATATAAGATTTAAATTAAAATTCTCTATACCTAATCTCATATCCAGTCTTCTAATTATACCAGTTTCAAAACCTAGGTGGTTTCATCTTCAGTAATATCTCGACCAATGTTATGTCATTCAGGAGAGCTGCTTGCTACTCCTCTGTTGGTCCACCAGCAGAGGGAGGAGTAACAACTTCATTAAAAATCCAGGGTTCAGTAATACCAACTGATAGTACCCTGTGAGAGCCCCTGCCTAGGGTCACAGCTACTGCTGCCTTGTAGTTTGATGTTAGTTCATCAAAGGCTAGATGAAGACAATCTTGATCAAAAATCACCCGATTCTATAGGTTAGACCTCCAGTGTTTATGGGCTTCATCACATCTCATCCCTCTACCTGGCCCTGAGTCGGACATGGGTTGAGGAGGAGGAGACCTAAAAAAGCAGCATGGTTTTGAAAGAAAATATAGGACATTTTTAACTGAAGTGAGTGGATTGAACACTGGACTAAAAGAAATATTTGTTTTGTGTTTGCAGTTCTAGTAGCATGCTCGGACAAAGTTCGCCAGTGAACACCCTGTGTACAGTAACATTCTTGGAACAGCAGCTTGCTTCATGTCGTGCCCTTAACTCTCGTATCGAGTTTCACAATTGGCTGTTAGCCCTCGCACGATTTCTAGCTCAAGAAGGTAAGTTATTTTATACATTGTTTAAAATACTGTACTCCACTGTTATAATGTATGTGATGAGTTGTTCTCTAATTTATGGACAAATTGAAATAAATCAGTTATTGAACACAGCTAAGCTATACAATTTTTATTAAAGAGGAAAATATGTTACAATTAATATTGGGAAGTAAACACTATGAGGTTATATCATTAATATTGAGTGGAGAACCACCGCTGTGGTCTCGGGGTAGCGTGCTGCCTTGTCACGCAGCGGGCCCGGGTTCGATCCCCGGTCGGGACAGTTTTCCTGGGTGAGGTTTTTATCGGGGTTTTTCCTC
Source organism: Diploptera punctata (assembly GCA_030220185.1). NCBI lineage: Eukaryota > Metazoa > Arthropoda > Insecta > Blattodea > Blaberidae > Diploptera > Diploptera punctata. The sequence continues at coordinate 1,177,425 of JASPKZ010007278.1, read as the reverse complement.
ACCTGTAAGACAAATGTCAGGAAAACTTTAAGGCTCAAATGGTCCCCGAAATCATATGGCCATCGCAATCATCATCATTCATATTCATCTTAGGTTAAGCTTATGCTTAGGGACTCTCCTGGCGCACCATTATCATCATCATCACCCATCATATCATCGGGGCAACGTAACCCCGCCTTCCAGGCGCCCAAACCTCAGAAGTGGGTTACAAGTACGCCATGCCAGGAGAGAAACCAGGAATGTCGAAAGACAAACCTGGGGCATTTGAAAAAAAAAAAAACTCACCTCATACAATTTCAAATTTTTTTTTAATAGAATTCAGCCATTTTTAAAAAAAAATTCAACATTTTTTCAATTAGTACACTAGGAAATAAAGAAATTATGTCAAAAGAGACAATTCTATCATTATGATATACTTTAATGTTACTTAATTTTTCCACCAATTCCAAAGAATTTTCAACACTTTTGTTGTTGAAATTTGGAAAACTATTAAATTTTTGTAACAGCCATTTTGATAAATAGAACACGGTGACCCTATATTATTAATTATTGGTCTCATTTTGTTCCCAATTTTATGGATTTTGGGGAGACCACACATTCTTGAATTAGAAGAATTTGGTACTTTTAACTTGAGTTTTTCTTTTTCAGTGATCGTATGTTTAATTTCTTTTAAAGTCTTGTCAAATGTTTTAACTGTTTTTTGTAGGGGATTCGTTTTTAATTCCAAATATTCTTTTGATTCTAAAATGTTTTCCATTCTTCAGTCATGACTGAAGATGAATGAAAAATTCACTCGAAACCAATGGTATCAAATAAATTTGAAATTGTATGAGGTGAGTTATTCAAAATATGTTCTCCACTCAATATTAAAGAGGAAAATGTCTGCCCGAACTAGGAATCGAACCCTGGACCTTCAGCTTTCTGTGCTAATTGCTTTGTCACTGAGCTATTCAGACATTTGTTCTCCATTTATATATATATATGTATATATATATTCCCAGTTTGTTCAATTCTCTAGGCATGATCATCCGGCACCCTTGTCATTCACAGACATCTATAAATATAAGGGCCTCATCTTATCCCTCGACCCAACCCTGACTTGGACACAAGTTGAGGATATTTTTTATTCTATTATGGGATAGTTCAGTGGCAGAGCATTAGCGTGTAAAGTTAAAAGTTCCTGGGTTCAAACCCAAGTCTAGGTGGATATTTTAATCTTCAAATATAAAATATGGGATAGCTCAGCGACAAAGCATTAGTGTATAAAGCTAAAGGTCCTGGGTTCAAACCCCAATCTAGGTGTATATTTTTCTCTTCAAATATAATTTGATCTTAAATGAGAAATGCTAAATTTATAATAGTATTAAAATTTTGGTTATGTTAATTTTCAATATCTACTAGATGAGATTGGTAAAAATCTATAAAAAAACCTAATTTCATGAGCACAATAGCTTCATTCCTTTGAAATTCACTAAACATTGACTTTGGTTTTATTTCCAGTTAGCAATTCAGATTATCCAGATGCCTATACAGCATGAAATGTTGTAAATAATATTTAATTTTAGGAAGTTATATTTTGAGGTTATTTTAATTATATTATTTTTGGTCTGGACATCTTACCTCAATATTAATGTTGATTTGTTCTTGGACATGTTTCAAAACAATTCTCTGTTTTATCTTCAGCTTTCCTGGGAAAGCTGAAGATAAAACAGAGAATTGTTTTGAAACATGTCAAGAACAAATCAACATTAATATTGAGGTAAGATGTCCAGACCAAAAATAATATAATTAAATGAAATGTTGTATCATCTATCGGGTCAATAATTTCGTTTGTAGGGGTAGTAATATTTATTTTTATCATGTGAGAAATTCAAGACAAGTCACGATTTTTGGATTTCAGATTTAGAAATAAATTTGTCTTGAACTTTTATAGGAATAAATCACCATGAGGTTTAATTTAAGATAAAATCAAATGTTTCATACCTCTCCTCATTCTATTCTCCTAAGTAGATCGTAGATGTTGTTTGTACATGACATTTACATTGCTACATTTATTGTATCTATAACTTAACGATTTTATTATTAATTTAACACTTCTCATAGAAGGATAAATTATATTTGAAGAGAAAAATTTTCGCCTAGACCGGGACTCGAACCCGGGACCCTTGGCTTTCCGGGCCAAGTGCTCTACCAACTGAGCAACTCTTCAAATATAATTTATCCTTCTATGAGAAGTGTTAAATTAATAATAAAATCGTCAATAGAAGCCCTACTGGCTATAAAGTAGTGTTAAATTCCCAATAAATGTCTTCTTAACTAAGAAGCCGCCATTTGCAAAGATAGAAGCTATGGTTTCAAGCATTTGGCACGAGGGAATTACAACGTACATAAGAGAAAAATTTGCATCTAGATCGTAACTCGCCTCGGTAGCTCAGTTGGTAGAGCACTTGGCCCGGAAAGCCAAGGGTCCCGGGTTCGAGTCCCGGTCTAGGCGAAAATTTTTCTCTTCAAATAAAGTATCTATAACTGTTTATAATTAGTATAGTGTATATCTATATTTGTCGAATATTTATTTGTATTTGTGCTGGTTGAGTGGAAGAGAGGGCCTTATGGCCTTAACTCTGCCAGAATAAATAAAGTATTATTATTATATTTGAAGAGAAAAATTTTCGCCTAGACCGGGACTCGAACCCGGGACCCTTGGCTTTCCGGGCCAAGTGCTCTACCAACTGAGCTACCAAGGCGAGTTACGATCTAGACGCGATATTAATAATAAAATTTTTTTAATAATAAAATCGTCAAAGTATTATTATTATTATTATTTCAAGACCATTGCAGTCCCATCTTCAGTATCATCTTGACGACTGATGTTATTCAAAGTTAAAATTGGGAAACACATTATGAGGTTCTTAATTAATAAATTAATGAGTCATTTTAACATCTTACCTCATATTTCATGTTTTTTAAACACGGTAACTATAGTTTTCAAATGATCTTGTCATTCATTTTCAACCGCCATTATGACTACCGGATATTCGTTGGAATTTCTGAATGTGGATTTTTTCCCAAACCGTGAGTTCCTTTTGTTTATCTATTTGTTTAATTAGTCTAGCTTTTGATTCAATAAAGCACACTTATAAAACAAACACAAAAAATAAATATATTAAATTTGGGAATTTTTAACATTATGAGGTTCAATTAATAATAATTAAATGAATTGTGATTTTTTCTTACCTCATACATCTATGTTTCTTTAAACACAGCACTGTGTTTAAAGAAACATAGATGTATGAGGTAAGAAAAAATCACGATTCATTTAATTATTAAAAAAAATAAAATTCAAGAAATTTACTTACCATCCATTGAAACAGTAAAGTTTCAAAAAATTTTCAAAAAGTTTAATATAAGATTGGCACCGAAGAACAAATACAACTTTAATGGGATAATTAAATTCAATAAAAATGAAAAAAAATTGAAGAAGAAAACAAATCGGGAATTTATCAGATCAAATGATTGTGACAAAATTTATGTTGGAAAAACAAAAAGAAATTTGAAAACAAGGATGAAAGAACATCTTAGAAATGTCAGCAATGGAGAAATAGAAAAGTCAGCAGTAGCTGCTCATGCTTGGTCCGAAAAACATCTAATTGAATCAAAAGCTAGTCTAATTAAACAAATAGATAAACAAAAATAACTCATGGTTTGGGAAAAAATCCACATTCAGAAAAACAAAGAAAATTATTTTATTAATAAAATAATTAAATGAACCTCAAAATATTAACGATTTTTATTATTGATTTAACACTTCTCATAGAAGGATAAATTATATTTGAAGAGAAAAATTTTCACCTAGACCGGGACTCGAACCCAGGACCCTTGGCTTTCCGGGCCAAGTGCTCTACCAACTGAGCTACCGAGGCGAGTTACGATCTAGATGCAAATTTTTCTCTTATGTACGTTGTAATTCCCTCGTGCCAAATGCTTGAAACCATAGCTTCTATCTTTGCAAATGGCGGCTTCTTAGTTAAGAAGACATTTATTGGGAATTTAACACTACTTTATAGCCAGTAGGGCTTCTATTGACGATTTTTATTATTGATTTAACACTTCTCATAGAAGGATAAATTATATTTGGCCCGGAAAGCCAAGGGTCCCGGGTTCGAGTCCCGGTCTAGGCGAAAATTTTTCTCTTCAAATATAATTTATCCTTCTATGAGAAGTGTTAAATCAATAATAAAAATCGTCAATAGAAGCCCTACTGGCTATAAAGTAGTGTTAAATTCCCAATAAATGTCTTCTTAACTAAGAAGCCGCCATTTGCAAAGATAGAAGCTATGGTTTCAAGCATTTGGCGCGAGGGAATTACAACGTACATAAGAGAAAAATTTGCGTCTAGATCGTAACTCGCCTCGGTAGCTCAGTTGGTAGAGCACTTGGCCCGGAAAGCCAAGGGTCCCGGGTTCGAGTCCCGGTCTAGGCGAAAATTTTTCTCTTCAAATATAACTCAAAATATTACTTCCTAAAATAAATCATTAAACAAAGAAAAACTTATGAACTTTGAAATTCCTGCAAATTCTGACCTGATCCAGAGGTTTATCGGTCCACCAACAGAGGGAAGAAGAAGTGGTTCTTCCGATCGACATAACATCAGTCGGCAAAATGGTACTGAGGATGGGTTCGTCATGAACCCGAAATCGAAATATACTTAGAAGATTAATATGAGGAGAGGTATGAAACATTTTAATTTATCTTATATTGACTTTGATTGGTTTCATTTCCAGTCTGCAAATTCAAGACGAATCGTGATTTTTGGATTTCAGTTTTAGAAATAAGTTTGTCTTATTGTTGGTAAATACTGTATTATAAATAAGTGAATAAGTTGAACCCGATGAACCAGACGACTCTACTGAGGAAGATTGACTTAGGTTAATCTTGCTGGTGGGTAAGAGGCGAGGGGAACTAAGTATAGCTCACAACGAAGGAATGGCGTCTGTACCCATATTGGATGGCCACATCTTCGTCAAGTCTTCAACGGTCAACAGGGCGACAAGGAATAGCACAGCTAAACTTGTAGGGCTTGAAGAGCGGAAGAAGCAGCCCTCTCTTGGGGGGTGGATACCCAGAGGAGCATGTTTGGAGGCTCAGAGGAAGCAGCCCTTCCACCATCCTTGTCCTGCGAAGCGCTCGTAATGCTTCCAGGAGACATTTATCTTACTGAGAAGCTTCATGGAAATCAGCCGGATACGGCAGAGATGCGGTTGTTCCTAAGACAAGTAAAAGGATGTACAAGACTTGATAGAATAAGAAATGAGGATATAAGAGAAGAATTGAAAGTACAGCCTTTATTGGATAAAGTCACGAATTACAGACAGAAATGGATTGATCACATGGATGGAATGAGTAAGGAGAGATATCCATTGTTAGCCAGAAATTATCAAGCAAGAGGAAGGCGTGATGTTGGAAGACCTAAAAGACGTTGGGCTGATGCAATATGAAGTCGGAACGGGCAATTGCCTAATCCCTGGAGTGATGATGATGATGATGATGATGATGAAGTTGAACATTTTTCCTTCACTTATGTTAAAATTCAATAGACTAGATATGGCGCCTGATTCTAGGCTGGATGGATTGTGTTTGATTCTGGGCAGTGGGGAGAGGGATTGTTTTTCATGCATTTGTATGCAGTTTGTTTCTGAGGTCTATTCAGCTTCATATTAAATGAGTACAAGAAATTTTCTTAAATTTAAAGTTTCTCTCGGCAGATGGCTACTTACCCTATTACTTTGTTGTTTTTTTGGCTAGAATCCTCGTTCCTTCAATCCACCCTTACCTCCCACAGGTATTTGCATGACCTGTAAATAGTAGTAATTCATATTACAGTTTAGATTATCGCAGAGAGATTCTTTAAGCACTGTACTGAAATTATGTTGTTGTTTTCAAATGGCTGGAGCTTGGTTTACACCATTAGTCCTCTTGCTTCCCAATAAAGCCCTGCAATGTCTTTCCATGTCCTTTTTCTCAAGGTCAAGTCGCCTGCAATTTAGCAAATGTTCCTTGCTTAGGAGAACATTTTCTCCACACAAGGAGCATCCCATAGTTCTAGGGACAATCCCCATTCTATGAAGGTGGTCATCCAGACAGTCATGGCCCATTTCCAATCTGGGGTCTCCATCTAGGGGATATGTAGATGGCGACCACAAGGTGTCCAAGCTGAGTAAAACATTGCTTCCACTTACTTGTGTTTTGCTCCTTACTTTTATCTTTTCTGTACATAGCCTCTCTTGGCTAATTCTTGTTTTTTTTTTACTCTGACGGTATTAGAGCATTCAAGGCCTAGGAGATCTTTCCCTACTTTGATTTCTCTAAGGAATAATGTTGTCCGCATCCGTGATGTACTTTAAGTCACACGTGCTCCATGGATAGTGCTAAATGGACAACAAATATGGCATGATGCTTCCTAAAGGAAATAATTCCGGAGATAAAAAGGTCCCTCATTCGGATCTCCTGGCAGGGACCACTGTAGGAGATGAAATTCATACTGAAATTGTTTTATGTAAATATATTTTTGCAGCACATAGTTTAGTGGAGAATCATAAAATTGAAAAAGAAGCTCTACTTTTAAAACATTTGGAAAGACCTTTAGAATTGACAATTTGGGAGAAGATATATATTCAGAAGAACAAATTTAGATCCATGAATTTTGAGATTCCTGATGAACGTGACCTCATCTCAAAGTTCATCAAATCAACACCAGATGGCAACGTTATTGATGGAGATTACAACGATTCCAACGAAAATCCGGTAGTCATAATGTCGGTTGAAAATGAGAGACATCCTTCTCTCGAAAACTAGTTCCCGTGTTTGAAGAAACATAAAATATGAGGTAAGATGTTAAAAAATGACTCATTAATTTACGAATATTTTTGCAGGTTTAGAAAGTCGACTACGATTAATCTGTGATGATCTATTGGGTCCTATGCACAGTCATTCAAAGATGAGCAAGTCTTGGCAGTCTTCAATTATGGTAAGTGTTAATACTTTACAATATTAAATATCCTCAACTCGTGTCCATCTGAGAGTCAGGTTGAGGGATGAGATGAGATGAAGCCTCTTATATAGAGGTCTGTGAATGACAAGGGTGCCAGCCAACCACGTCTGATGCACCATCACTGGAGCAGATGAACGAAAATGAAACAAAATGAATGAGTATGGAGAAATGGTGGAATGAAATTGCGGCGGGGAAAAGGGGAGAAACCCTGAGAAAAACCTGCCCAAGCTCCGTTTCATCTGCCATGAATCCCATGTGGAGTGACCGAGACCCCAGCAGTGAGATGCAGTGCGCCATGGAGTTAAACAAAACAAATCTGATTAATATTTTAATAGGAAGTAACATTATGAGATGAATTTAATACATTTTAGAGTCAGTATTAATATTCAATTAATATTCAAAGTTAAAAATGGGAAACACATTATGAGGTTCTTAATTAATAAATTAATGAGTCATTTTTACATCTTACCTCATATTTCATGTTTTATTAAACACGGTAACTATAGTTTTCAAATGATCTTGTCATTCATTTTCAACCGCCATTATCTGGTAGTCATAATGGCGGTTGAAAATGAATGACAAGATCATTTGAAAACTATAGTTACCGTGTTTAATAAAACATGAAATATGAGGTAAGATGTAAAAATGACTCATTAATTTATTCAATTAATAATTGAGTTAGAATTTAACACTAAACCTCATAATTGTAGATTTCTCGAACACTAGTTTTCGATACTTCTTTGTACCATCTTGAGCTCTATCTAGCTGTTGAATTGGTGGTTGGCGAATAAAAAATAAAAAATAGAAACTTGAACAAGATTAAAAATAAACACCGTAAAAATGTTAAAAAAGCAAAATAAATAAATCTTCAATAGCTGCACATGCACGGTCAGAGAAACACAGAATCAAAACAGAGGCCAAATTATTTAAGTCTAAGGATCTCACAGTTTGGGAGGAAATTCACATCCAGAAAAATAAAATAAAAATCATGAATTTTGAAATTCCTGTGGAAAAAGATTTAATTTGAAAGTTCATCAGTCAGCCAACAGAGGGAGTAAGAAACAACCTACAGGATTGCCAATCACCAGTTCAACAGTTAGATAGAGCTGAAGATAATACACAGAAGTATCAAAACTAGTTGAGTATGACGGCACCTGCCAGGTATTTATTTTAATATTATAATGATATTGTGAAAAGAAAAATTAATGTCTGAACCAGGAATCGAACGGTGGACCTCTAGTTCTCCAGACTAATGTGCAGACCACTACACCATTCCAGACCTGGCACAAACATTAACATTTCTTTCCACATATACAAATCTATAATTCTCATTTCATCCGCTGTCAGGTAGGTGTCATAACCATCGCCAACGGCCGGCTTTGTTTAGAAGTATCTATATTTGAGAATTTTACATCACTTTTATAAGCAGTAAATGATGTTTAAAATTCATCGGAGAACATATTGTTTAAAGAACTCACCTCATAGGATTCATGCTTCCATGATATCGCGATTTCAAACATAGTCATGTTCATCATCAGCCATCACTCAGACTGACGAAATTCTTCGGCCGTCAACTATTCTATTGTTGCCATCTTCAGTGCTGCCATCTATGGTTGAATTTATGAACTTCGAAATCAATGTAATTTTGTTAGGGATATCAAAATTCATTGATCTATTTTTGTTTTTCTGAATGTATATTTTTTCCCAAACTGTCAATTCCAAAGGTTTTTCTACTTGTTTTAAAAGTTTAGCTTCTCTTCCAATTTTATGATGTTCTAATAAACTATGTGCAGCAATTTTTCAATTTCACAATTTTTAATATTTCTGAAATGTTCTTTTGTCCGAATTTCCAAATTCCTTTTTGTTTTTCCAATTTGGAAATTCGGACAAAAGAACATTTCAGAAATATTAAAAATTGTGTTGAAAAATCTGCAATTGCTGCACATAGTTTATTAGAACATCATAAAATTGGAAGAGAAGCTAAACTTTTAAAACAAGTAGAGAAACCTTTGGAATTGACAGTTTGGGAAAAAATATACATTCAGAAAAACAAAAGTAGATCAATGAATTTTGATATCCCTAACGAAATTACATTGATTTCGAAGTTCATAAATTCAACCATAGATGGCAGCACTGAAGATGGCGACAATAGAATAGTTGACGGCCGAAGAATTTCGTCAGTCGGAGTTATGGCTGATGATGAACATGACTATGTTTGAAATCGCGATATCATGGAAGCATGAATCCTATGAGGTGAGTTGTTTAAACAATATGTTCTCCGATGAATTTTAATGATTATACCTCATAATGTTTACTTCCCAACATTAATTAAATATAAGTAAATGATGTTATTTAACATTTTCCCTAATTTATTATATAAAGATATTTTTCTCTTCGCTATAAATTGTATTAGTCATCCATAATGGACTAGTGGTTAATGTTCCTTGCTTCTGATCCCGAGGGTCGCAGATTCAAACCTGGTCGGGGTCAATGGATTTTTTTTTCTAAAGGTAAAGTTATCCCACTACAGGCCTCAGGAGGCCCTTGGGGTAGTAGGAGGTTAGGGCTCCCACTTTTCTGGACAATCGGCACTTGATGTCAGCCGGGTTGTCAGCCCTGCATGACGGCCGTCTTTACCCCCAGAACAAGCATCTGGTACTCATTTCCGTTAGAGGCTGAGTCGACCCCAGAGCCATAATGCTGCCAGAAGGTTTGGGTCAGTTTAAAAATCCTGACCCCACCGGGACTCGAACCCTCGACCTTCCGGTTTGTAGTGCAGTGCCTTAACCACTACGCAAGGATCAAGTTCTCCAGGAGTGACTTTTATAGCCATGGATACCAATTCTGAAGATTTTCAGGCTTGTAAAAGAACCATAAGCCTGGAATAAGAAGCCTCTAAGCAAAATTTACTGACTTTTCATCCTTAATATACCCTAGTTGCGTATTAGATGTATCATTGGATCAGTATGTTGACAGCAGACCATTCATGATGTCTTTGTAAATTATTTTATTTTATTATTAATGGCATGGCCCATTATTGGGCCATAGATTCTCCTTTGTTAGTGCTCCGGTAGCTCAGTTGGTAGTGCACTTGGTCTAGAGAACCAAGGGTCCCGGATTCAAGTCCCAGTCTGAGTATATAATTTTTCTCTTCAAATATGATTTATCCATCATTGAGATGTATGAAATGAATAATAAAATCATTGAAAGAAGCCGTATTGGCATTTATAATGTAATGTATAATTCCCAAATATGTCTTCTTAATAAAGAAGCTGCCATTTGCAAAGATAGATGCAAAGGCTTCATAGTTTTTGGTGGGCGGGAATTACAACGTATATAGAGAAAGATTTGCATTTAGATTGGTACTTCCTCTGGTAGCTCAGTTGGTAGAGAACTTGGTCTAGAGAATCAAGGGTCCCGGATTCAAGTCCCGGTCTGAGCGTATAATTTTTCTCTTTAAATATGTTTTAGTTACCTTACTTATTTTAGGAATTCACACTATGAGGTATATTCATTTAGGTAACATTTAATCAAGTTTTGTATGAGTCTGTACTATCTTACCTCAATTTAGGGCCGCATGCAAATACATTAGTCTCTGGTGAGTTGAATTTTTTTATCGTGAAAATGTGCAAAGTTCGAATTAGCTAGTCGCCGGTCATGCATGAAAGTAGTTTTTTTTGTAATATTGGCAAGAAATTACCCAGAATTCTCAGCAATAAAACCACTTCCGTTATTTTCATCTGCTAGAGGGACGCATTTACTCTTGCGTCCCGCAAATAATACCTTGTATGACGACGTCTGTGCCGCGTGATATTACGCCGATTCTCCTGTTCTTCCAGTTGAATTCTTTGGTAGACTCTATCAAATTCTTTTTCTCCGCATATACCGAAAACATGATCGAAGTCTTCAAGGTCCGACATCTTGGATAAAGCAGCAAGGTTTCAAAGTACATTAGTTCCCATTGGTTGCTCACAATTTTTTTCTGCAAAGTCACCTCGCCAGGTAGCTTAGGAATTTTGACAATTATTATCGCATGTACAGATTGTTGAGTATGCAAAAAGTCTTTGGATGCAACTTTCTCAGCAGAGAACGACTTTTACGGTCTAGTGCCTTCATAGATACGACCCTTAATGTTGATTTGTTCTCGAACATGTTTTGATTAGTCTTCTAATCTAATGGCTATGCTGAGGATGATTAGAAGACTAATCGAAACATGTTCGAGAACAAATCAATATTAAATTAAGGTAAGATAGTACAGACTCATACAAAACTTGATTAAAAGAATCTCAAAATATTACTTCCTAAAATAAAACATCAACATTTAATCACTCACCTCATATTTTTCTTCTTATTTTAATTTAAACTAGTTTTGGAACTTTACATATCTGTTCCATCATCGGTATCCCCGCGACTGTTGTTCTGTCTTCTTGAAGAGCTGTCTTTTGCTCCCTCTATTGGCAGATTGAAAAACCTCGAAATCAGGTCATTCTCCCTGGGAATTTCAAAGTTCATCAATTTCTCCTTTTCACTCCTTTGAATGTAGATCTTTTCCCAAACAGTGAGTTTTTTTGGTTTTTCTATTTGTTTTAATAATTTAGCCTTCTTTTCGATAAGATTTTTTTGGACCATGCATGGGCAGCCACTGCAGATTTTTCTACTTCCCCTTTCTTGACGTTCCTGAGATGTTCTTTCACTCTATTTTTAAAATTTCTCTTAGTTTTTCCTATGTAAAATTTCTCACATTCTTCACATTTAATCTGATAAATCCCTGATTTGTTTTCTTCTTCTATTTTCTCATTTTTGTTAGGTCTAATCAATCTACTGATGCTATAGTCATTTTTGGGTGCCAATCTTTTGTTGAAATTTTAAAAACATTTTTTGAAGCTTTCTGAGGCCAGTTTAAATTAAATGTTACCTAAATTTTAGTTCCCTTATTTGCCCATAGATCTAATGAATGTCATATGGGTCTACACTTCAACACAATGAGACATCTAACAGGCAACTAAGGTATTACTAGGACATTGAGGTCGGTAAATTTTGCTTAGAGGCCTTTTTTTATTCAGGCTTAAGGATATTTTACAAGTCCACCGCTGTGGTCTCGAGGTAGCGTGCTGCCTTGTCACACAGTGGGCCTGGGTTCAATCCCTGGTCGGGGCAGTTTTTCTGGGTGAGGTTTTTATTGGAGTTTTTCCTCATCTGTAAGACAAATGTCAGGAAAACTTTAAGGCCCAAACGGTACCTGAAATCATATGGCCATCATCATCATCCTTCACCGGCGTGAAAGCAACGGGAAGCTACCACACCTACAATTCCTTAGTAAAGCTGCAAAGCATAACATGAAAATGCTATGATTGCAGCGAAAGGCCTGCCCTCGGGCACAATTACGATGGATGGATGGATGGATCTTTTATGAGCCTGAAAATATTCAGACTCAGGACCCATGGCTCCCAGAGGACTTGCTCCTTGGATTTTTCTGACCTAAATAACATCAATCGACCCCGGCTGGGTTTGAACCCGCGACCCTCAGGACCAGAGGCAAGAAGCATAACCACAAGTCCACTGCGGCCGACTGTCTTTGTAAACAAACGTAACAAAATTTACTTGGTGTAGTAACTCCTAAGAAAGATGCTAAAACCCAACATTGGGCTCTTACACCATTGTAGATTGTAGATAAATTGTATATAATAATTTTTTTTATTGCTATGTTAACATCTAATTTCAGGGATTTTCAAAACATGCTCTTCTGCGTGAGATTCTGCCAATGATTGGATCAAACTTAGGACTACAAAGGTTGTACACGGAATATAGTGATCAGTTAGCGATGCTGTCACAAAGCAAGTAGCGATGTTGCTTGTGCTGTACTTTTTAAGTGCAATTGTTATCAATTCTTCCTGATGAAGAATCAAATATAACAGATATTAGTTTAAAAGTATTGTGTACCTAATTCAAGACTTTTGTTTAAAATTCAGTGAAAGTTTTTTTACACTGCCATCATTGTATGAATATTTTGAGTGAAAATATTTTTAAATGTTGCAAATGTCGAGTGATGCTTCATATAACTTAAGACAGTGATTCCCAAATTGTGTAACACGGTGCTCTCAATCGCCATTACTAGCCTCAAAATTTAAAAAAATATTTTTAATAAGATATTGTATATAACTTTTATAGGAATTAATCACTATGAGGATTAATTTATGGTGAAATTAAATGTTTCTTACCTCTCCTCATATAAATCTTCTAAGTAGATCGTGATTTCGAGACCATAAGTGTCTCATCTTCAGTACTTTCTTGGTGACTGATGTTCTGTCAATCGGAAGAAACTCTTCTTCTGATCGACAGAGCATCAGTCGCCAAGAAAGTACTGAAGATGAGACAGTTATGGTCTCGAAATTGTGATCTACTTAAAAGATTTATATGAGGAGAGGAAAGAAACATTTAATTTCACCATAAAATAAAAGATATTGTATAGTCTGTGTGTTAGAGAATCAAATGGTGTAAAAATGGATGTATCTATGTACTGGCCAACATAGACCATAGGACTGTACCATTTCTGAGCTAAGTTCCAGTTGTACTGTAAACAAACCTGCTTGAGGTATAACTCTGCCAACATTGTCTATTGGGGGAACCGTGATGCTACTTTTATCGATCATATGACTGAATTGTGTACGGAACTGTGATCGATAAAGACATTGTTTTTAGGTAACATCGTATTTTAGGGGAAGTAAGTCTGAGTATAAGGTAAGATGGTACCAATAATCAGGAACTTCATCTATTTCTTATTTATTTATGACAAAAAATTATATACAGGCCTACGTAATTAGATGTTTAAGCTTTCTCCATGATGTCAATAGATATCCTTTATTTACAATTTCATTACGAGTAGAATTTATGCTCCATTTTGCCTCGCCCATAAATTCTGCTGTTATTTTCACATCCTCAATAGCTAATGTAGAATATATTTTATTAACTGTTTAAAAACATTCAAAATAATTTGCTTTTCAAATATTTTCCTTTCCAATGTATTATACTATTATACAGTAGTAGCCATTTTGATACAATTGAAATTCCAACATATTCTGCATTTTGCATGTGTAAGAATAAAACGATGCTTATTTAATCTATTAAAAATGTAATTATATATATAAAGATTTTCCCATATAACTTATATAGACATGCACTAATAATATATATTTTTATTTTGAATGTTAGTGAACTACATTTTCATACATGATTAGGGTAAAACTATCCATTTGATTAAAACAATGTTTATATTAAATTAATGTTGGGAAGTAAACATTATGAGGTATGATGTTTTTATTATTGATTTAACATTTCTCACAGAAAGATAAATTATATTTGAAGAGAAAAATTTTCGCCTAGACCGAGATATAATTTATCTTTCAGTGAGAAATGTTAAATCAATAATAAAAACATCATTAGAAGCCTTACTAGCTTTATAAAGTAATGTTAAATTCCCAATAAATGTCTTCTTAACTAAGAAGCCGCCATTTGCAAAGATAGAAACAATGGTTTCAAAAGCATTTGGCGATAGGGAATTACAACGTATATAAGAGAAAAATTTGCATCTAGATCGTGACTTGCCTCGGTAGCTCAGTTGGTAGAGCACTTGGCCCGGAAAGCCAAGGGTCCCAGGCTCGAGTCTCGGTCTAGGCGAACATTTTTCTCTTCAAATATAATTATGAGGTATAATCATTAAAATTTATCGGAGAACATTTTGTTTAAACAACTCACCTCATAGGATTCATGCTTCCATGATACCGTGGTTTCAAACACAGTCATGTTCATCTTCAGCCATAACTCTGACTGACGAAATTCTTCAACTGTTCTATTGTCGTGATCTTCAGTGCTGCCATCTATGGTTGAATTTATGAACTTCGAAATCAAAGTAATTTCGTTAGGGATATCAAAATTCATTGATCTATCTTTATTTTTCTGAATTGACAGTTTGAGAGAAAATATACATTCAGAAAAATAAAGATAGATCAATGGTTAGAGACTTTTTTTTTATTATAATATCAATGGTTAGACTTATACGAATGTGTCTAAATGGCACAAAGAGTAGGGTGCGTGTAGACAAACAGTCTTCAGATACTTTTGAAATCCAGAATGGGTTGAAGCAAGGAGATGCACTATCTCCTCTACTATTTAATTTTGTACTAGAGCATGCCATTAAATCTTTAGAGAATGAGGAAGGCTTACAACTGAATGGTATTAATAAGCTGTTAGTTTATGCTGATGATGTAGTATTGTTGGCCGATAGCGAAGAGATACTAAAGGACAATACGCACACACTATTGAGTAACACTAAGAAATTAGGACTGGAAGTAAATATCAATAAAACTAAATATATGGTCACACGTAGAAATACATTATATAATGGAAATGGACAGCTAATGACAAATGAGGGAAAATTTGAGGAAGTGGCTGAATTCAAATACCTAGGAACAATAATCACAAATAGGAATGAGATTTTATAAAGAAATTAAACATAGGCTCAATTCTGGAAATGCGTGCTATTATGCATTGCAGAGACTCTTGATGTCCCAACTCCTTTCAAAAAACATTAAACTGAAAATATATATGAAATATTATTCTACCAGTTATATTATATAGGTGCGAAACATGGACTCTGACTTTAAGGGAGGAAAGGAGATTACAAGCATTTGAGAATAAAGTACTTAGGAAAATTTTTGGACCAAAGAGAGATGAACAGACAGGTGAATGGAGAAGACTTCATAACAATGAACTACATGGTCTTTATAGGAATCCAGATATAATAAGAACAGTTAAATCTCGTAGACTGCGATGGGCAGGACATGTTGCACGTATGGGGAATGAAAGACTTGCATGGAAGCTTCTCGTAGGAAAGCCAGAGGGAAAACACCCAGTTGGTAGACCAAGAATGAGGTGGGAGAATAACATTAACTATGATTTGAGGGAAGTAGATTATACAGAGAATGATTGGAAAGCATTAGTTCAGGATAGGGATGTATGGAGAGCTTACGTCCGCGCTGCCATGAACCTACGGGTTCGATAGTGCCAGTGAGTAAGTAAGCAAGTAAGTAAAGATAGATCAATGAATTTTGATATCCCTAACGAAATTACTTTGATTTCGAAGTTCATAAATTCAACCATAGATGGCAGCACTGAAGATCGCAACAATAGAACAGTTGATGGGCGAAGAATTTCGTCAGTCGGAATCATGGCTGAGGATTAACACGACTGTGTTTGAAACCGCGGTATCATTGAAGCATGAATCCTATGAGGTGAGTTGTTTAAACAAAATGTTCTCCGATGAATTTTAATAATATAATAAAACAATGTTTATTTAATCTATTAAAAATTGTAATTATATATTTTAAGATTTTCCCATATAACTTATATAGACATGTGTTAGATAGTATGGATTTTTATTTATTTTATTTTGAATGGTAGTGAACTACATTTTCTTACATGCTCAAAGATAAAATCATTATTTGACCAATGAAAATGCAGTCATACATCTGGCTTGTTTACATTACAACTGGAAGTTATCTTGGAACAAGTATGACTAACAATAGTGTAAGAGAATTAAATATGTAATAGACTTTTCTAAATCTTATTGGCTGTCACTTGCTTTCAATGTCCAAAAGTATTTTTCACTACGTAATTTGATACAAGGATGATGTCAACATTCAGTCGTAAGTCCCTGGGATCATAAAACAGAACCGTTATTCAATGTTTTTTATTATTAATTTAATACTTCTTACTGAAGAACAAATTATATTTGAAGAGAAAAATATACGCTCAGGACCTTTGGCTTTCTATGCCATTGCTCTACCAACAGAGCTACCTGAACATCACAATCTAAATGCAAATTTTTCTCTTATAGATTGTTAATTCCCAAGCTCCAAATGCTACGAACCGTTGCTCAATCATGCAAATGACGGCTTATTTTTTTAAGAAGATTTTTATTGGAAATATAAACATTACTTTATAAATCATATTTGAAGAGAAAAATTATACGCTCAGACCGGGACTTGAACCCGGGACCCTTGGTTTTCTAGTCCAAGTGCTCTACCATTTGAGCTACCTGAGCAAGTACCGATTTAAATGCAAATTTTTCTCTATATACGTTGTAATTCCCGCCCACCAAATGCTTCTATCTTTGCAAATGGAGGCTCCTATATTAAGAAGACATATTTGGGAATTATACATTACATTATAAATGCCAGTATGGCTTTTTTCGATGTTCTTATTATTAATTTCATACATCTCAATGATGGATAAATCATATTTGAAGAGAAAAATTATACGCTCAGACCGGGACTTGAACCCAGGACCCTTGGTTTTCTAGTCCAAGTGCTCTACAGGAAGCTCAAATGGTAGAGCACTTGGACTAGAAAACCAAGGGTCCCGTGTTCAAGTCCCGGTCTGAGCATATAATTTTTCTCTTCAAATATGATTTATCCATCATTGAGGTGTATGAAATTAATAATAAGAACATCGATTACTTTATAAACCCCAGTCTGAGGATTTATTTTTCTCTTCAAATATAATTTGTCCTCCAGTGAGAAGTATTAAATTAATAATAAAATCATCGAAAGAAACCCTATTCATAAAGTTCTGTGTTTTCATGATACCGGTTTCACATGGAACTTTCTGAGTAGAGATGTAAAAACATTTTATTCAACTATTTATAAATTTAAAAAAATATTTATTTAGAATATATTTCTGATTCATTTAAATGCATTCTTTAGATATAAATTCTTATACGCTGATAATATTGTTGGAAAAAGCAGCATTAATGACAAAAATATTAAATATGGCCTTGATCTAATTAAATTAGTAACAATAAAAGAAGGCCTATGTTTTGGGACATAATAGAAAACTTCTGGTACAATAAGGAGCACCTTGTACTGAAAAAAATTTGGGAACCACTCACTTAGGACAATACATATCAAATTTATAAGATATTTTGAACATTAAGTTACCAAATCTCTGTTAGCGTATTCGATGAAAAATTATGTACTGAAAAATAGGCAACAACTTCTGGGGAAGGTAATATTTATGACTTCCAAATAAGCCATCTGTAGACTATAATTCATCTTAAATCAATTCCTGGCTCTATAACCTTGTGTGTGCCTTGGTCGATCGCTTCTCTATCCATTTAATCCCAGCCTCCTCCAGTTCTTCTCCCAAAATTTAAAATTTCTAGAATGCTCTTACACTCCGTCCTCCCATCTCAAACTTAGTCTTAATTTCATTCCAACTTTTTCCATGCTCTTCATCTTTCTTTATGATCTTACTATACGTTTTTCTGGGTCATTCTCTTCCTATTGCCTGTTCTTGAGGATTCCATTCAAATACTTTCATTGTTATATTACCATTCTTCCTGTTTGCCATGCTGGTTCAGATGGTAACATGCCTGCTTTCTGACTAGCAGGCCCAAGTTCGATACCCGGCTATATTTAAAATTTTAATTGTAAAATTAATTTAATTTAAGATTTAAATGACAGCAAACTCCTGATTATCAGTGTTAATTGAGACTGAGATATGCACAGAAAATTAAAAAAAACACGGATAATCCAATTAAGTTATTTGGCGCCGTGGAAGTAGATCAGAAATGTATTTACCCACTTTAACACTACTTAAATGCAACAGATATTCATAAAATGTTATATTAAATGCATTTAGGTGCGAGTCGTAATTATCATTATTTTATTTTACTCGTAAATATGAAGGAAAAAAGTGGGACTATTTCCTGTTGACCACTCTGGTTATGACAGTTATTCTAAATGGCTGCTGTAACCAGCGACAACTACACTAGTAACCATCGATGTCCACACTTATAACCAGCGATGACAAATAATCAGCGATTCCCACACTAGTAATCACTGATGACCACACTACTAACCAGCGATAAACCACTGCCACAGCATATCCGTGATTTCAATCTATAGCAACAAACTTTCAGTGACTCACACAACGGAAATTTCCAAAATTTTATTGTATTCTCAGTATGTTGAATGATACCATTAAACATGTTCAGGGAGGGGGTTGTGAGTGAAGGTTACTCTATTGTGCTAGTTTCTAAGTGCAGTTCACAGTAGCGCGTTTAAAAATAAAGAATTTTTTCATAAGAATACAAAATACAGTATTTTTAAAAAATACAGTAAAAAGAGTCATGCCCAGATAATCCACAAACCGGATAATATGCACACGGATAATCGGGAGTTTGCTGTAAAATGTTTTATACCTCACTTCATATCCAGTCTTCTAATTATACCGGCTTCGAAGCTTGGGCAGCTTCATCTTCAGTAATTTCTTGTCGACTGATGTTATGTCGATCGGAAGAACTGCTTCTTCCTTCCTTCGTTGGTGGACCAATGAACCTCCGGATCATATCAGAATCTCCAGGAATATCAAAGTTCATAAGTTTTTCTTTCTTGTTTTTTTGAATGTGAATTTTTTTCCCAAACTGTGTGTTCTTTTTGTTTATCTATTTGTTTAATTAGACTAGCTTTTGCATCAATTAGATGTTTTTTAAACCAAGCATGAGCAGCTACTGCTGACTTTTCCACTTCACCATTTTTTAAATTTAATTGTATAATTTCCAGTCTTGGTGCCAGATTCCTGCATTAAATTGCAAATCCCTCCACAGTATATTTGTTGAGAAAGGATGTGATACTGTTGTTAGCGATTTGTTCGTCGGATGGTGACATTAAGCCTGGTAGCCTCCTTCGTGATTTCAACAAGAGTAGGCTATGTTTCCAACATTGGGTCCCTTCTTCTTACTTTTTATCAACATTCCTTATACATTATCATTTTGTTTAGTTGTTTCTTGACTCACCTCATACTTCTTAACTCCCTTGCATATCTAGATTTCGTCACTGTATTTGTGACGTTCTCATTGCTGTTTACGTTCACAACTATATGATATGCAAGGGATTTAAGAAGTATGAGGTGAGTTAAGAAACAACTAAACAAAATTAAAATAAACCTCATAGTTACTTATTTTAGGAATTCTCACTATGAGGTATATTCTACCTTAATAAACCTCATAGTGTTATTTCCTACCTACATAACTTAATTCCTTACACATTTTCATTCATTCTTCATTACGTGTATCCAGCTGTAGTTGATGACACAAATCCATTCCATACTTATGCTATAAGTTGAAATGGGGCTGCATTTGAACATGCAGCTTATGTGGGCTTTCAAGGTGAGTGCTCACAATGTTAAAAGAAAGAGATGTAGGAAATTAACCCTTCGGCCTTGAGTACTCCATTACCATCGGGTCGAAGAAAACAAGAGGTCAGGCAAGGGATTCTGGATAGGAAAGTAAAAAGAAGGATCTGGTACTAAAAAAAGAAGAAATACCAGTTCGGTCTATAACCCACCAAGCTGACCAATGCTAATTGGTGGGTAGTCCATCCCTTTGGTTCATATTGTTTAAACAATATGTTAACAGCTGCACCACGAGAAGGTAGGGATTGGACGCTGGGTTATTGTCCAGGTTGTTCCGGTAAGCTTTCAATCTAGAAAGAATTAAGCGGGTCTCTTCCCTGTTAAAAAAAATAACCCTTTGCAGCCATACAGTACATTTTACACAAATATAATATATTTGAAGAGAAAAATATATGTCTAGATCTTCACAATGAGAAATGTTAAATTTATAATAAAAACACTAACATACACTCATCCTATACTCCTTTCTATACACAATATACTTGGACCAATGGATCTGTGCCCCTATAGCGCTGACATCATTCTTAGAAAAGTACGTCAATGCTCACATTGTTTCCTGCACTCCCCTCCCACAAAGTCTTTAGTTTGCATATCTTGCATGGGCACAGATCTGTTGGACAGACAATACAAGAATTTATCATCTATGTAAAATGATATGCCGGAGTGGTGTATAAATGAAGATAGACTGTATTAATGTCTTCTCTCCATCCAGCATAGAAACCGAAATTCGAAAAGTGCAGTGGGAGCATTGGAACTTAACTACCTACTCCCAGGCGCTATCGAACCCATAGGTTCATGGCTGCACAGACATAAGCTCTCCATACATCCCTATCCTAAGCTAATGTTTTCTAATCATTCCCTGTATAATATACTTCCTTCAAATCATGGTTAATGTTATTCTCCCACCTCATTCTTGGTCTACCAACTGGGTGTTTTCCTTCGGGTTTTCCTACAAGAAGCTTCCATGTATCTCTTTCATTCCCCACTTGTGCCACATGTCCTGCCCATTGCAGTCTATAAGACTTAACTGTTGTTTTTATATCTAGCTCACTGTTTTGTAGTCTTCTACATTCACCTGTCTGTTCATCTCTCTTTGGTCCAATGAGAACTTTTTTTCTGAAATACTCATAATCTCCTTTCCTTCCTTAAAATAAGAGTCCATGTTTCGCATCCATATAATATTACAGTTTTATATGGGAGTATTAGAACACACTTCATTTTTACTTCTTAATCTAAGTCCATTCCATTACCTGGACTTGATCTCCCTCCAGAATTCCCAGTGATGACTTCCACCGCAATTCCATGTCCATTATATTCCTAGTATACATGCCGAACATATTTTTATAAAGACTTGTAATATTTTGTTCATTTGTTACCTTCCATGTTTGACTTGCTTTAATATGTGTTAAACAATCTTATCTTATTATTCAGCAAAATTTGTTGAGATTTTCATATTAATGATTATTGTACCAAGGCTGCTTTCACTTGCCATATATTGAACTTTTATAGGAAAAATCACTGTGAGGTTTAATTTAAGGTTTAAATTATTTATACCTCACCTCATATCTAATCTTGTAATGAAACCAAAGTGGTTGCATTTTCAGTAATATCTCAACCAATGTTATGGCATTCAGGAAGAGAACAGAGCTCATGGTATGGGGAAAAAATCCACATTTAAAAAAACAAGAAAGAAAAAATTATGAATTTTGAAATTTCCGGGGAATTTGGTTTGATTTGGAGGTTCATCGGTCCACCAACAGCAGTTCTCCTGAACAACATAACACCGGTCGAGATATTACTGAAGATGAACCCATCTAGGTTTTGAAACTGGTTTAATAGGTATGAGGTGAAGTACAGCACACTTCCGATTATCTGTGTTAATTGGGACCAAGGTATGCACAGAAAATCGAAAAACACGGATAATCCAATTAAGTTATTCGGCACCGTGGAAGTTGATCAGAAATTTATTTACCCACTTTAACACAACTTAAATGCAACAAATATTCATAAAATGTTATATTAAATGTATTTAAGTGTGAGTCGTAATTATCATTATTTTATTTTACTTGTAATTATGAAAAAAAGTGGGACTATTTTCTGTCATGACCACTCTGGTTATAACAGTTATTCAAAATGACCATCGTAACCAGTGACAACTACATCAGTAACCACCGATATCCACACTTATAATAATAATGAGCGATGACAAATAATCAACGATAACCACCGATGATCACACTACTAACCAGTGATAAACCCACTGCCACTGCATATCTGTGGTTTCAATCTATAGCAACAAACTTTCAGTGACTCACACAACGGAAATTTCCAAAATTGTTTTGTATTCTCAGAATGTTGGTTGGCACCGTTAAACACATCAGGGGAGGGGGTTGTGAGTGAAGGTTACTCTTGTGCTAGTTTCTAAGCGCATTTCGCAGTAGCATGTTTAAAAATAAAGATTTTTTTTCATAACAATACAAAATACAGTACAGTATTAATCTTAATTTTTAAAAAAATACAGTAAAAAGAGTCATGCCTGCATAATCTGCAAACCAGATAATACGCGCACAGATAATCGAGAGTTTGCTGTATAAAGAATTTTAATTTAAATCTTAACTTTTACATACCTGTATCATTTTTCTGGATATCTCACAGTTGCAGCTCATAAACTAACTGTAAAGATCTTAGAAAGTGATTGACAATGGACGATCATGCACATTAAGAGGATCACCTTAGTGTTGACGTATCATATTCCATGTTTATTGTATGATTTCGGGGATACACAGTCCTTTGTTTGCTGTAGTTCAAGGGTCATGCTTTCAATGCATTGTGTGAAACAGAAATTTGCATTAATAGTGAGTGGAGAACATATTTTTAACGACTCACCTCATATAATTCCTTTGATACTGGCGGTTTTAGACAATATCTTGTCCCTCTTCAGTCATGGCTTCCACTGGAAGAGGGACAAGATATTGTCTGAAACTGCCGGTATCAAAGAAATTAGAAATTATATGAGATGAGTCGTTAAAAAATATGTTCTCCACTGACTATTAATGATATAACCTCATAATGTTTACTTCCCAATATTAATTTAAATATAAAAAATTTGTATGTTAATTATAAGTTTATCTCTTATCAAGTTGAACTTTTATAGGGAAAAAATCACTATGAGGTTTAATTTAAAATTTAAATTAAAATGTTTCATACCTCACCTCATATCCAGTCTTCTAATTATACCAGTTTTGAAGCTTGTGCAGCTTCATTTTCAGTAATTTCTTGTCGACTGATGTTTTGTCAATCAGGAGAAATGAAGAAGCAGTTCTCCTGATCGACATAACATCACTCGACAAGAAATTACTGAAGATGAAGCTGCCCAAGATTCGAAACCGATATAATTAGAAGACTGGATATGAGGAGAGGTATCCATTCATAGTAATTCTGCCCGAAGGCAGGTCTTTCACTGCAATCATAGCATCTCCATGCTATGCTTTGCAGCTTTACTAGGGAATTGTAGGTGTGGTAGCTTCCTGTTGCTTTCCACACCGGTGAAGGATGATAATGATGATGATGATAATTGCGATGGCCATATGATTTCGGGGACCGTTTGGGCCTTAAAGTTTTCCTGACATTTGTCTTACAGGTGAGGGAAAACCCCGATAAAAACCTCACCCAGAAAATGGCCCCGACCGGGGATCGAACCCAGGCTCGCTGTGTGACAAGGCAGCACGCTACCTCAAGACCAAAGCGGTGGACAGGTGAAGTATAATATATTATATTTTTCTTTTCAAATATAATTTGTCCATCATTAAGATGTTTAAAAATGAATAATATTAACATTGAAAGAAGCACTACTGGCTTTATAAGTAATGTTTAAATTCCCAATAAAAAATCTTCTTAATAAAGAAATCATAGAAACGGCTCATAGCATTTGGGGTTAGGGAATTAACTATGTGTAAGAGAAAAATACGTGTTTAGATTGGAGGCCTAGGTAGCTCAGATGGAAGAGCATTGACATAGATTGTAAAAGGTCCTGGGTTCAAACCCCAGTCTAGGCATATATTTTTCTTTTCAAATATAATTTGTCCATCATTAAGATGTTTAAAAACTAATAATATTAACATTGAGGTATAATACATTTTAATTTAAATCTGATCAAGATATCACCGATACTGAAAAAGATTTAGGTGTAGTGTCTTTGGATACCGAGAGCGAAATAGAGGACATTTGACAATGCTGTGATATTTGCACCGGCTGGGAGCAGACATATCAATCTTAAAGCAAGATATCACACGCTGTAACTGATTGGCACTATCATCTGGAGGTTCATGGCTGCTCCATACAGCCCCACCTGAGCCAATATTTTCCAATCATTTCCTGTATAATTTACCTCCCTCAAATCATGGTTAATATTACCGTGCATCCCACTTACAGGAAAGACCAAGAGGCACATATGGAACACAATGGTTCAATGTGACTCACCTCAAAGTCATGCGTAATAGCATAGCAGTTGGTCAGTGCTCAATTGTTGTAGACATGATTGATAAGTTATGTTTGAAGAGACTAACTCATGCCACAAATGCTAGTCAATGACCAATCACGTTTCAATGAATGTTGTTTTACAACCAATGACAGTCATGTTTTACCTCGCTCTTTATCGATTTCTCTTTATCAGCTCCTGCTTTGTGATAAAGAAAGCTCCTCCTTTTTAATGTTCAAAGCATTATTTTTCTCCAACAAATACATTGAATATAGCAAATAATGAAAAGATTCCTTGATTTTACTGAGTTGTTTACTAAAAAAATAAATGAATAACCCGTAATGTTGAATATGATATATAGTTTGATGTGTTTCATTATTTCTCCACTTGGGTGCACTGTTACAATATTGCGATCTTATTTGGCAATAAATAATATGATCAAGCAGCAGTGAATGAACATAACCTCAGATTTCTGATTTGTTTTCAAACATCGCCGTTTACATTAAATATATAAATATTTTAAAATAACTATAGTTATGCGAGTAAACAGCTTAATTTTATTTGTTAAATAGTCCTAACAAATTCCACTCTTGATTTCTAAATTCTCTAGATAAATTGGAAATCACTCGTGGCATTACTTATGAAAAATATATGTGTACACTGATGGTTTGATCCCAGGATCTTTAGTTTTATACGCTAACACTGTACCATCTGAGCTATTGTAGGCCTCCAATTTAAACGCAAAATTTTTCTCTTATACATTTCAATCCTCGAGAGAGCCAAAGTCTTACGAATCGTTGCTCGGCATGCAAGAGGTGGCTTCATATTTGAACCCAGTCTAGGCATATATTTTTCACTTCAAGTATAATTTGTCCTTCAATTAGAAATAGCATTACAAATGGTGACAGACCACAAAGTTGTAATAAAAGGAATGCTGAACATCAGCACTACAAATGCCCACAAATTTGCAGTCAAAGGTATCAGCCAGGGAGATACAGATGTACTAGCAAAATTCACTCTTCTCTGGAACAGAGAACTATAACTTCAAGTGGTGACACTGTGGAGCTGCATCAAGCCCATAAAATAAAATATTTTTTTTTATGAAAAAAAATTATTTTCATTGTATATTTTAATTAAATAAATGCATATATAATATTCAGTAGATCTGATTTATTAGTACAAGACATTACAAATAATACAACTGCACTATAAATATATAGATCTTCTTCTTCTTCCTTCCAAGTATTAGGCCAAGGCCTGTTACGATCCTATAGAAAATTTTCCCTCCAGCGTTTGAGGGAAATTCTTGTATAAGACTTGAAAGCATAATAATAGTCCCTTCGATTGGTTGCTGGCCAAAGGAAGGCAAGACCAGTGATGGGCTGCCATCTTATAGCCTCTGGTCAGGCTTTTCTGGAGAAGAAAAGAAAATAAAGGAAAGAAGAAATGGAAGAAAGGAAAGACTCCCTAGCCCTCGGATGCCCTAATAGCATTGGCGTCAAAAAAACAAGAGTTAACCAAGAGAGGTTAGATAGTAAAGTTAAAAGAGTGCAAAACACAAGTAAGTGGAAGAAATGTTTTGCACAGCTTGGGCACCTTGTGGTCGCCATCCACATATCCCCTAGATGAGGACCCCTGAGGGGATATATAGACTTAAAAAAGGCATACAATTGAATTGAGAGGGAGAATTTAATAGTATCCTGCTAGACATTGAAATCCTAAAGTTAATTAATTTATTCAAATGTATCTAAATGGCACGAAGAGTAGGTTGCATCTAGGCAAACAGTACTCAGATACTCTTGAAATTCACAATGGGTTAATGCAAGGATATTCACTACCTCTACATCCATTTTTATAATATACTATGCCATCAAATCTTTAGAGGATGAAGAAAGCCTACAACCCAATGGTATTAATAAACTGTTAGTTTATGCAGCTGATATAGAATTATTAGGTGATAGTGAGGAGATACTAAAGGCCAACATGTATATTCTAGTGATTAACTCTCTGCATGCCATTGGTAAAATCTCTTGTGTCAGAGATTTAAATCGCATCTGCCAATGTGATCGGCTTTGCAAGTAGTTTAAGGGTCGTATCTATGAACGCATTAAACCGTAAAAATCGTTCTCTGCTGAGAAAGGTGCATCCAAAGACGTTTTTGCATACTCAAAAATCTGTTCATGCGATAATAATTGTCGAAATTCCTAAGCTACCTGGCGAGGTGACTTTGCAGAGAACGAATCGTGAGCAACCCAGTGGTAACTGATGTACTTTAAAACCTTGCTGTTTTATTCAAGATGTTGGATCTTGAAGACTTTGATAATGTTTTTGGTATACACGAAGAAGAGGAATTTGATAGTGTCAACCAAAGAATTCAACTGGAAGAACAGGAGAATTGGCATAATATCGCACGACGCAGACGTCGTCGTATACGGTATTTGCGGGACGCAAGTGTAAATGTGTTCCTCTAGCAGACGAAAATAACAGAAGTGGTTTTATTGCTGAGAATTCTGGGTAATTTCTTGCCAATATTACGAAAAAAAACTACTTTCATGCATGACCAGTCGGCAACTCGCTAATTCAAACTTTGCACAGAGCCATTATAATTTTGTTCTCTAATGCATTACATGTCTTCCTCATCTACTTTTCCCTAAATTAAAGCTCTTTTTGACCATCTTTCCTCTTCCATTCTTTTCACATGATCATACCGTTCTAAACTCTCTACTTTCTATCCTCTTGAATAAAAATATTTGCTTCCATAAATATTATATTTTCTTGTTGTTGTCCCTGCACTATTTGTTAAATACAGTTAGCACTAGAGATGTACATGCTGATGTTTGTAAACAGCAGGTAACTTTCCAGCCGCTTGCCTTTTCTTAAATAAATAACTGTATTGAAATGAGACATGATATGAAATACATACATTGAAAATCATTTGAGGGATGTGAGAGAAAAACTTGACAAAATTGTTAAATTAGACTTCTTCTTCTTCCTTCCAAGTATTAGGCCAAGGCCTGTTACAATCCTATAGAAAATTTTCCCTCCAGTGTTTCATAGGACAGCCCAGTGATCACTGTCCTCTTGGTATATAATTATAAACAGCTTTGGGGATCCGATTTGAACTCATTCTTTCAAGATGGTGTT
Source organism: Diploptera punctata (assembly GCA_030220185.1). NCBI lineage: Eukaryota > Metazoa > Arthropoda > Insecta > Blattodea > Blaberidae > Diploptera > Diploptera punctata. Next base: position 1,149,505 of record JASPKZ010007278.1, on the reverse strand, counting down.
TCCAATTTAGTTGGTACTGTTTAATATATTCCAAAATTGGCGTAGTCTTCAATTCTTTTAAGATATCGGTGTTCCTTTTCCGATCCCATCTGGTGTAACCCGCTGTTCTGCACATGAATCTCATTTCACAAGCCGTTATTCTGCTTTTATGTTGTCTTTTCAGTGTCCATGCTTCACTACCATAGGTCAACACTGGTCTAGCCAAAGTGTTATATAAACGTAATCTGGTGTTTTTTTTGTACAAGGGATGGTTTCATAACTTGATTAATAATTCCTAAACTTTTATTATAACTAGTAATTTTTTCAGGGATATCCTTTTCATCTCAGATAGAGAGATAATATCCAAGATATTTAAATTGATTAGATCTCTCTAAAATTTTATTCTGGAGACAGATTTTACTTTGTATGGGGTCCTTCCCATGAAATGCCATAATTTTAGTTTTGTTAATTGATATTTCCATATTAAATTTGGCAGCTATTTTTTGTAAATTATAAATTGATTGTTGCAAATCATTTTCGGAAAGTGCCAGGAGAGCTAAATCGTCTGCAAAAAGAATAGCATTGAGTTTGAGGTTCCTATTGATGGGTATATATCCTCGTTGTGTTTTCCTCCATTCATTTATTATTCTATTCACATATATAATGAAAAGCACCGGTGAAAGTCCACATCCCTGTCTTACTCCAGTGTTGATCTTTTCCCAAGAAGATAATTTGCCATCTTGTTTAACAGAGATTCCATTATCTTTATAGATGTTGAAGATTAGACTTACGAGGTTTATATAATTAATTTAATACTTTTACAACCCCACAAAATGTTTTTACTGAGATATTTGAGATTAAAATCTGATATCATATTTAAAGAGAAAAATTATACGCTCAGACCGGGACTTGAACCCGGGACCCTTGGTTTTCTAGTCCAAGTGCTCTACCATTTGAGCTACCTGAGCAAGTACCGATCTAAACGCAAATCTTTCTCTATATACGTTGAAATTCCTGCCCCAAATGCTTGAAGCCTTTGCTTCTATCTTTGCAAATGGCGGCTCCTATATTAAGAAGACATATTTGGGGCGGGAATTTCAACGTATATAGAGAAAGATTTGTGTTTAGATCGGTACTTGCTCAGGTAGCTCAAATGGTAGAGCACTTGGACTAGAAAACCAAAGGGTCCCGGGTTCAAGTCCCGGTCTGAGCGTATAATTTTTCTCTTTAAATATGATTTATCCATCATTGAGATGTATGAATTAATAATAAAAACATCGAAAATCTGATATGTTTGTCGTAAATCTGTTTTGAATTGTTTCTTTCACAACTATTCAGAAATGAGTTTGATTATTTTTTATTATACAAATACAATTTTTAATATAAAATTCTAATGGGAAGTAAAACTATGCGGCACATTATTATCAATATTACATAATTGAAATGAACATTTTTATACAGGGTCTTCATTTTAAGACGCAACCCTACCGCCTGGCAACCGCTCGTCTCATGGATCTTGCATGGTAATCATACCAAATAAATTTAAGTAGGTGTGAAAATGATTAGAGATTGCAATGGAATAAAATTTATTTTTGTGCTGTTTATTCCTTACAGTTTTCAAAATTATTTCCTTCACTTCAGTATAACGTAAAAATCGACAAAGAAGATTTTGGAACATGCTATCCAATTCGTGCCTTGAAATGTTGGAGTTCACAGTTCAAATATTTTCTTAAATTTGAAGAGAAAAATTTTTGCCCAGGCCGAGACTCGAACCCGGGACCTTTGGCTTTCTGTATCAATGCTCTACCAACTGAGCTACCAGGGTGAGTTCCAATCTAGATGCAAATTTTTCTCTTATATACATTGTAATATATGCTGGTAGAGCATTGGTACAGAAAGCCAAAGGTCCCAGGTATGAGTTTGAAATTGTGACTTTATTTTGGATAGTTACGTTAGAGAATTGACGGCAAAATTTATGGCAACATCTTTTGTAAGATTTCTTCTTTGCGTTTGTCAAAAGTAAAAATACCCTCTGTTCAGCGATATACACCATGTCAAACTAAAATCACCACAGTCACAACTGAAAACAAATTCACAAGTTGATTAAAAAAGAAAACTTCAGAAAACACATCTGTACCTTACAGTTACAGAAGTAACACTAAAGGGGTAGAAAGAATGTAAATGGAACCTGCTTTCAAAATTTCCTGGGAGCAAAACTTAATAAGCAAGTTCTTTGGACCCAAAAACAGGGAGCAGGAGTCAAGATCCTGGGCCATTAAAAAGAAAAATAGAGATGCTTTGAAACATTAAAGCATGTCTTACAAGAAACAACTAAATATGAGGAAAGATGAAGGCAGACCAAACTTATTTATTAAGTAGAACCTCATAATGTTACTTCCTAGTGGATTTTCACGATATAATACGTAATAATAATGCTTTATTTTAGCTGGCAGAGTTAAGGCCATAAGACCTCTTCCACTCAACTGGTGAATAGTAAAATTATACAAAAATTACTTGTTTATTACAGTTTTAAGATATTATTAAAATATAGACTTAAACGAAAGACAATGGAAATGTGATCTAATACTAGCTAATACTAACAAAAACATAGAATATAATAAAATTAAAATGATATAAAATAAAGTACGTAAAGCTTCCTACATGATTATTTACAAAATGCTGAATATAGTTGTTATGCAGTTAATGTTTTCATTGTGTTGAACTTAAGATATCAGTTAATTTGTATTTAAATAATGATAGTGATTGATATATCTGGGTTGTCAAGTTTTTTGCCCATACCCCTCATTTTAGCTTTTATCTTTGTTTTGTCATTTTAGCTTTTAATTTTGTTGTCAGCCATATTTTGGGCTGTTAGTGTCAATCGCTATACTTTAATGTGTTAAAACTAGTATTTATTTTAATTTTAATATTTGACATTGGTATTACTGTAAAATAATATTTCCACGCCTCTCCAAACACGTTGTTGCCTATTGAATGCAGTTTACAAATTCATATAATGTAATTAAGAGTGCGTAGGTATTGAATTGTCCAATAATAGTCATTATAATACATAGTATATTCTTGAGATGTGTATGCGTGCGTGTGTGTGTAATGTGTCTAGTAAGGATGATCATAAGGGGCAGATTTCTGTCACCTAAAATATTATATAAACATACAAACATTTTTTACTACTATGTTGACTCAAAAATAAGCTAATTCTTTAAAAAAATCTAGGACGAAAAAAATTATACAGTAATTAGAGATATTGTAGAATGCAGACTCTCTTTTTCTTCTTCTTCGTCTTCTTCGCCTCCCCTCCTCCTCCTCTTCCTCATCATCATCATCATCCTCTTTCTTCTTCTTATTATTATTATTCCTCTTCTTCTTCTTGTTCTTCCTCTTCCTCCTCTTCCTCTTCTTCTTCTTCTTCTTCTTCTTCTTCTTCTTCAAGGGCTAGTCTGTTCTGCCTCACAGTTGTTCTGTCCATCTTTTCACTGGCCTTCCTACAATCCTTGAACCTCTTGGCTTGTAGTTAAATGCTGCTTTTGGTAATCTTGTTACATTCATTCTTTGTATATGCCTAAACCATGTATCTCTATATTCCTTGATTTTATCATTCAGTGGATATATATTTAACTCTGTTCTTATATCTTCATTCTTTATCCGATCCAATCTTGTGCAGCCTTTTGTTCATCTAAGAAAGTTAATTTTTATGCTTTGTATTCTACTTTGTAGTTTTTTTGGTCATTACCCAAGTTTCACTCCCATAAAGTAATGCAGGAATTGCCAATGTTTCATGAAACTTCAATCTAGTATGTCTTCTTGTTTTGTTCTTTAATGTTTTATGTATCGTTATGCAATATCATTTGACATTTCGACGGTTTCAAATTTATGTCTCTTTCAGTTTTTGTGTTTGTAGTAAAATTACAACCCAAATAATTAAAATTTGTTACTTGTTCCAGGCAGGTTTGTTGTCTATTGTGATTTTTTATCTTATATGTTCACTACCCCAAAAAAGTGCCATTATTTTCGTTTTTTCTTTTGATATTTTAAAATTATATTCTTGACATAACTTATTTAATTTATGTAAAGGCAACTGCAAATTATTCTCAATTTCTAGAATAATAACCATATCATCAGCATACATTCAAACATTTAATATTTTAAAACAGTTCATTCTTATACCATTAATATTTCTTTTCCAATTACATATTCCATTAATATACAGGGTGGACCGCTCGAATGGACCTAATTTCAATTGCTTGTTACTGGCAAACGGTTGAAGATAGAAACTTAAAACAACGTTCATATTACAGAAAAACTCACCAAGTTTTGATATCCAGATCACCACATCTCTATATGAGCCCCAGCAGTCACTGTGACGATATCAAAGCGATGAACAATTTCTTGCCAAGTACGTTGGAGTATGTCTTCTGGAATGTTCTCAATAGCCTCTATGATGCGCTCACGAAGATCACGAAGGTCTTTGACTGGGGTGGTGTAAACTTTATCTTTGACATAGCCCCAGAGAAAGAAATCCAGTGGTGTTAAATCGGGAGATCTCGGGGGCCACGCGATTGGTCCTCCCCTACCAATCCAACGGCCAGGGAAAATGTTGTCCAAAGTCGTACGAACTTCATTGGACCAGTGGGGAGGAGCACCATCTTGCTGGAAAACGATGTTAGGCTGCAGTTGTTCAATTTGTGGAAAGAAGAACTGCTCCAGCATGTCAAGATATGTGGTACCACGAACAGTTTTCTCGGCGAAGAAAAAACGGTCCAATGACCTTATTATGTGACAAACTGCACCAAACATTCATCTTCGGACTATCACGAACATGCTCTTGAATAGCGTGAGGATTCTCCGATCCCCAGATCCGCACATTATGCCGGTTTACCTTCTTGCCTGACAAATGGAAAGTGGCTTCGTCCGAGAAGAAAATCTTGGTCATGAAGTCAGGATCAGCGCCGAGACGGTCCAGCATCATATTGGCGAATTCCACTCGTTTCGGCATGTCATTCAGCTCCAGACGTTGCACTAACTGCACTTTATATGCGTGCAGTTTGAGGCGTTTGTGGACAATCCGTTGTAATGTCGATTTTGGTATTTGAAGTTCCCGCGAAGCTCTTCTTAATGACTTCCGGGGGCTTCGCTCAAATGCGGCTTGAACATTTGCTACCATTTCATCGGATGCTCTGCGACCACCACCATGCTTCTTCAACACAGATCCTGTAGCTAATAATGTATCACGCCACTTCTTTATGCTTCTAGCAGTTGGAGCATCACGGTTAAACACACGCCGGAACTCCCTTTGAACTCTAATGATTGATTTAAACTCCGCATACCACAAAACAGCTTGCGCTTTCATCTGCGGAGTCGCCATTTTCACAAACAATTAAATCTAAGAACGAGAAACGTATCTTTGTGCCATCTACCGACAGGATTCGAAACTTGGTGAGTTTTTCTGTACTATGAACGTTGTTTTAAGTTTCTATCTTCAACCGTTTGCCAGTAACAAGCAATTGAAATTAGGTCCATTCGAGCGGTCCACCCTGTATAATGCAGGTTTTCACAGCTGGAAATCATGATATTAGATGATTTTGGGGTATTAAGGACATGGTCCATAACTGGTATTTTTCCCAGATGTTTCTCCTTCGGCTATAGAGGGAACCGAGCTTCTAACTAGGGAACATCACCTAGAAGAATTTGTCACTGAAGATGCCCTCCGTAGCCGAGGAAGAAACTTCTGGGAAAAACACCAGTTATGGACCATGGTCTTATAACCCAAAATCTCCGTATTATCATTTAGAGATAATATTCATCTTCATTTGGTGTAACTGCCCTTAGAGTTTGATCATACCTTCCTTAACAATTGTTGCCGACACAAGTATTTCTATGGCTTTTTGCTTCCATCTTTTCATTCCTAATTTTCCGAGGTAATCCTCGTCATCTATCCATCTTAATCTGTGGATTCCTTTTTGTCTCCTACCTTCTGGTTTTGTTTCTAAAATATTTCTAACTATTCTATTATCTGGCATCCTCATCATATGCTCTGCCATTCCAATCTGCAACTTTTGACAACTTTGGCTGTAAGAGCCATAGGAAAGAAAGAAGGAATTTATTTTGACAATCACATATGGACACAATAATTAAATAGGTCATGGAAGTTGTGTGTTTTGTATTGAATTTTGTGATGTGATTGGTTATATTGCCAATATTTCTAATAATTGACAATTATTCTATATTGATTCTTTGTTTTCTAATTCTAATTTTGGAATTATGAGTTGTGAGCTTTTCCGTATATGGATATTGCAAAATATGATGTTTAAAAAGAGCTATAAATATGACATGCGACCAGAGTGTTGAAATTTGGATAAAGAGTTTAGCTTATTTTTGGGCCATTACAGTAAATGACTTTCATATCAAACCCTGTCAAATTTCTTAATCCATTATCCTAACAAATCAAACAAATGGAAGATTGATGATCTTGAAGAAGATTTTCGGGCTGTAGGCCATGGTCATGAGGCTTGAAGTTTCCCGATGTTTTGCCAGATGCAGTCTCTGGTGAAACGTCGGGGAACTACAAGCCTCATGACCATGGCCTACAGCCCGAAAATCTTCTTCAAGATCATCATAGCAACTCCGGCCGTGAAAGTTTATGTCAATACATTAGAAAATGGAAGATTAATTCCAAATAGTGGACCAGTCTAAGGCCGATATTCAAGAACCAGGCTCTCTAGGCCATGCCATCTCTATCTTCGATAAGCTGAGGTTCTCATCTTTCAATTGTTTCCGGAAGGAGGGATATGGGTAGACCATTAAGATGATCATCTGAACAATTTTTTTGTATCTTGGAACAGACCTTTGAAGGGTCAATCCTTGTTAGTTTTGATGATGATAGTTTCTTTCATATTCAGAAATATTATATACCATTCCAAGTTCTAATTTTAAGCCAATAAATAAAATATGATGAAAGTTAAAAATTAAATTGTACCTGTTGGTAGGTGCCGTCGTCCTCAACTTTGTTAAAATATTGTATATAAAATTAACTGCAGTGCTTTCGGAAGATGGAAGATAACTTCCGAAAGCGCTCCAGTTAATTTTATATACAATATTTTAACAAAGTTGAGGACGATGGCACCTACCAACAGGTACAATTTAATGTTTAACTTTCATCATATGACTTCACCTCAACGGAATTTGATATGAATTTTACTAGTATTAATAAATATAATATTTTTAAAAAAATTTTCATCATTTAAGACCATCTTCTTTCCTTAAACAGCATTGTTAAAAAAAATCCACAAACTACCTAAATAATTTCTTTTGGAAATTTATAATATAATTACAAATAATAACAAAACGTTGAGAATTTGGGAGAGAGATCCATTTATTTTTCTTGAGTTTGAAAAAGCATACAACAGTATTAGAAGAAACACACATAATTTTTCAAATTGATTTTTATTGATTGTAAACTTTATAATTTAAAATACCTAATATTGATATGTTAACTGTAAGGTTAACTTTAGCTGATAATGGAATATCCCACAAGTTAATCGATTTAATTAAATTGCGTATATTAAAGTAAACAGACTAAGGGCCAGTTGTACCAACTCGGTACAAGTTCAGAAAACATGCTATCTTAAGTATTCAGCCAAAGTTCTGTTGTACCACGACAGTATAACACCTTACCAGGAGCGTAGTCAGAGTAAATTATTTACGGTCATTTGAAGCCTTTTGAGAAATATTCGTGTTAACTTTTCAAGATGGCCGATAAAAACATTGCTGGAAATTTATTTATTGATTCCGATAGTAATGACGAAGTGTTTTATAATATGTTTCTCAAACTCGGAAACTCAGAAAAATCAGGGGAAGACTGGTTCATATTGAAAATTACGATGATGAAAAAAATTTTTATCTGCTTTCGCCTTGATCACATCAGACATCGATAGAACATAAAACGGAAAGGTAAGATTTTAACATTTTTCGTTTGTATATTATTATTTCCACGATCATTGTGTAATATTTCTAGGTAATTATTTAAACATTTTTATTTAAAGAGGTATGAGCATGAATTTGTGTAATTTTTCAAACTGATTTTTATTGTTAATAGTGAGTGGAGAACATATTTTTAACGACTCACCTCATATAATTTCAAATTTCTTTGATACCGGCGGTTTCAGGCAATATCTTGTCCCTCTTCAATCATGGCTTCCACTGATGAAATTCTCTGGTTGTTGATTTCTCTAATGACATCACCTCTTGTGCTGCCATCTTTCGTTGGGATTATAAACTTTATAATTAAATTTTTATCCACCAGAATATTGAAGTTCATAGATCGATATTTATTCTTCTGAATGAATATCTTTTCCCAAATTGTCAATTCCAACAGTTTATCCAATTGTTTCAAAAGTTTTGATTTTTATTGATTGTAAACCTCGTAAAATTCCCAACATTAATACAGGGCAAGTCAAAATGTTGTGCAGGTTTTCAGAAATTTATTATGTGAAATGTAATGAACATATAATATTGTGAGACATATTGTATGAAAGGTAAACTCTCAAAGTTTTTTTTTAAATATTCACAGATGTTCTATGTGAGCGCCTTTTGTTACACGACAGATGTCAAGCCGATATTCAATCTCCTGCCAAACTTTCTGTAGCGGTCGATATCAGCAATGGCTGCTGTGATGCGGGCACGCAGTTCATGCAGTGTTGTTGGAAGTGGTGGTACGTAAACATGATCCTTTACAAGACCCCACATGAAGAAATCACACGGGGTTAGATCTGGTGAACGAGGTGGCCAATGAATGAGTTGTTGATCACCCTGAGATGCACGGCCTATCCAGCGTTGTGGTAAAGCCGTATTCAAATGGTCTCGAACACTGCCATGGTAATGTGGAGGGGCACCATCCAACTGCAGAATGAAATCTGGACTATCCGCTTCAAGCTGTGGAAGGAGCCATTGTTGTAGCATATCAAGGAAAACATGTCCGTTCACAGTACGTTCATGAAAGAAAAAGGGCCCATAAACCTTTGCATGGGAAATGGCACAAAAGACATTCACTTTCGGAGAATCGCGTTGATGTTCCAGAGTTGCATGGGGGTTACCAGTTCCCCAAATCCTTACATTGTGTCTATTCACTTTTCCTGAAAGGTGGAAAGTCGCTTCATCACTGTAAACTACCCTCTCATGGAACTCATTCTCTCCATTAATGCGAGAAAATCAACACAGAAGGACGCTCGCAAAGCATAATCGGCGGGTTTTAAGGCTTGAACCAGTTGCAAGTGGTAGGGTTTCATCTGTAAACGTTTCCGGAGAATCCGCCATACAGTTTTTTGTGGTAGTTGAAGTTCTGTCGCCTCCCGGTAGGTGGATTTCTGTGGACTCCGCACGAAGCATGTGCGAACGCGTTCGACTGTCTCTTCACTCGTCGACGGACGGCCAGTCGATTTTCGTTTACAGATACAGCCTGAATCCCTAAATTGTGTGTACCACTTACGAATGGATCTCCCATCCGGCGGGTCTTTATCGTATCTGGTACGGAAATGTCGTTGAACACTAGTCACAGAGTTGTTTACATGGTAATCAAGCACACAGAAAGACTTCTGATCCCCAGTCAACGCCATTTTCCTTTACTGCTCTGCTGTTGACATCTTGCGGGTGAACGCGGAACTTTAGAAGTGGACAACTAAACTTTGAGAGTTTACCTTTCATACAATATGTCTCACGATATTATATGTTCATTACATTTCACATAATAAATTTCTGAAAACCTGCACAACATTTTGACTTGCCCTGTATATGAACTCTAAGGCTAACTTTAGCTGATAATGGAACATCCCACAAGTTAATAAATTTAATTAAATTTTGTGTATTAAAGTATGAGTAGGACATATGCAGAGGATGACCAAAAATGAAGTGTTTAGAAGAATTATAGATAGTAAGCCAGAAGGAAGACCGAATATGAGATAGATTGATAGAGTATTACATGCAGGTTGTCAAATCTTTAAAACTCAAGAATTGGTGGATGATTGCCAGAGATAGAGAAAAATTCGGAAGGAAGTCTTGCCCCACCCATGGTTGTTGATGAATTAAATTGTGTGCAGAAGGATCTAAAAACAGATTTCAATTGGGCTAATTGTCCGATAACTTTGATGTACATGTTGGAGTTAACCCGTCAGTGTGGAAAGCCGTGACATGTACACAGGATGAATTCTTCTGCTGGTGCGGAGATATGTGACGTGTACGCTAGATGCATGCACTGCTTTAAACTGTTATTATTATCATCTTATTTTTTATGTTAACTATTTCCAGTTTATAGAACTTTGATATAGAGTTAATATTTAATTTTAGGAAGTTATATTTTGAGGTTATTTTAATTATATTATTTTTGGTCTGGACATCTTACCTCAATATTAATGTTGATTTGTTCTTGGACATGTTTCAAAACAATTCTGTTTTATCGTCAGCTTTCCCAGACTGACGATAAAACAGAATTGTTTTGAAACATGTCCAAGAACAAATCAACATTAATATTGAGGTAAGATGTCCAGACCAAAAATAATATAATTTGATATAGAGATTTCAATGTTTCCATTAGCGTGTACATTATTTGATAACGACATTAAAACAATTTTAGTTTTAAGTTATTCTTGTGGCTCCTGATACTTTCTTACATTTATAACTTCATAAAATATTTGTGTGTTATGCCCTCTTGTCAGCTGTAAACTCCAAGAACAAACTGGAATGTTATATTGACCAATAAATGGTCAGTAGACTTTTTTTTCAGAAGACCCTTTTCTTTGTGTAAATATTTCATTTGTCATTAGGTAGTGTGCCTGTGACAAATAGATAGGCTAAGAACTAGAGATTTATTGAATTAATTCATATTAAAACGGGCTTTATTTAGTTGTTTCATATTAAAATAAATGGAGAGATATGAAATACGAATAATGGTATGTGAAGGCAAGTTATGTAGGGTATCTAACAGTATATCTCTAAAAATAGCTATATACATGTAGCTTGGTGATAGAGAGGCAGGGTCAGAGAGAGAAAGCTAGATTATGGACAGTATAAATATACAGAGACTTAGGACTCTGGGTCTTTTTCCATTCTGAAGTCAACATGAAGTAAGCCTGCACAATTTTTCTTAATATGTTTTAATAATGAGTCAAAATAGTACAATTTTCAAGAATTTATTAATACTTTAAAATTATGGATTAGAACTAAGTTATTTGAGAATTATGATATACTTAAGGATAGGTCGTAATTGGTTTTTGATTTCCACCAAAATCCTATAGTTATCTCTCTCTCTCTCGTTCCGCCCTTAGTAATACCATAGATTAGTTAAGGTTAGTTTAATTATTATTGATTTAACACTTCTCAATGAAGGAAAAATTACATTTGAAGAGAAAAATGTTTGCCTAGACCGAGACTCGAACCCGGGACCTTTGGCATGCCGGGCCAAATGCTCTACCAACTGAACTACCAAAGCGAGTTGCGATCTAGACACAAATTTTTCTCTTATATATGTTGTAATTCCCTCGTGCCAAATGCTTTGAAACCTTTGCTTCTATCTTTGCAAATGGCGGCTTCTTAGTTAAGAAGACATTTACTGGGAATTTAACGTTACTTTATAAAGCTAGTAGGGCTTCTATTGATGGTAGCTCAGTTGGTAGAGCATTTGGCCTGGCAAGCCAAAGGTCCCGGGTTCGAGTCTCTGTCTAGGCAAAAAATTGTCTCTTCAAATGTAATTTATCCTTCAGTGAGAAGTGTTAAATCAATAACATCTACAGAAGACCTACTGGCTTTATAAAGTAATGTTAAATTCCCAATAAATGTCTTCTTAACTAAGAAGCTGCCATTTGCAAAAGATAGAAGCAAAGGTTTCAAAGCATTTGGCACGAGGGAATTACAACGTATATAAGAGAAAAATTTGCGTCTAGATTGCAACTCGCCTCGGTAGCTCAGTTGGTAGAGCATTTGGCCCGGCAAGCCAAAAGTTCCCACTTCAAGTCTCGGTCTAGGTGAAAATTTTTCTCTTCAAATATAGTTTAATTACTTTATATTGTATAATTTGTTGTTATAGTTTAAATATAGGATATTTAAGTTGTTCAATTATTTATTTTTATGAATCTCAACTATCCTCCAATAGTAGAGTCATCAGCCTTTCTGCTCAGCTGAAACCAAAATCTGTAAGTAAAAACGCACACTACCCAACTGTCACAAGTAATCCATGTTTCAAAGTCCTTTAAGCCCTTAGGAATAGCCCATAAAGTGCAACAGTGCCGGTTCTCTGAATCCTTCAAAGAATTTGTTGTCTAATTCACTGTTTTAGTTGTATATGTGAACTGTATTGTTTTAATTATTTTTACAACTGTGGAATAAAAACCATTAACAGTCTACACCTGAAGAGATGTTATGTGAGTAATAAAATATCTTTAATTTATTAAATGTTATATTAATATACACCGGGAAGGAGTGTGCAATAATTGAAATTACACAGGATATTCCCTTTTAAATGTGTTACTTGGATACTCGCAATGGATGGCCAGATTTAAATCCCAGTGAAAACTCCTCCCGCATCAGGTTATGACTGACCATTTAACTCTACCCGCTTTGAGGGGTTAAACAAGTGGATGGATTATCACCAATTCTGTTTAATTTTGATATTGAAAAAGCTTTTTGAGCAGAGACAAGATAATGTTGTATGGAGCTGAAACCTGGATTCTTGACAAAAAAGAAAATAAAATACTTTTGAAAATAAAATTTTATGAAAAATGTTGGTGCTGTTAAGGAAAATGATGGATGGAGAATAAGAAAGAACAGAGAGATAAGAAAGTTGTACCAAGAAGTGGATGTGGTAACAATAGTAAAGAATAGAAGACTACGCCAGCTTGGTCACATATCACATCAAGAAAACACAAGAGTCACAAAAATAGCTGAGACAACTATCCACCAGGTAAAAGACCATTGGAAAGATCAGATGTATCAAGCAGAAGGCCACTTGGAAGAAATGAACAACAAGGAGTTGTGGAGGACTTTGTAAATGAGACCAAAAATCAAATTTGGTTTGAAGTAACCCAAAAATGTGGCTATTTATATGACAAGTACTTGAGAATACTCCATAGTGACACTGGCCCAGATGGCCCTTGGCCTATCGGCCGACTTTTGGCCTCACATCCACATGTGTTCATAACAGAGGTGGATGATCATCCAGCCAGTACAGGGGTCAGCATGTCCCCAGCAGTTACAGCTGGTTTTCTGAATCTGGACCTATTCCTTATAGTAGCTACCCACCAAATTTCTCATGATGCTGGGTAGGTACCAGTCCAATACTGGCCAAAATTTCATGAGAAAATAACTTCACCCATGAAGTTTCAATCCAGCTCAAGTCCCGGTAGCTCTGTGTCATGGCACAATGTCTTAAACCTCTCGGCACAGGACATTTGAGAATACATTTTGATTGACTCTGGTAGTCCGATACAAATGAAGAAGCTAGTTTTGTGGTAAGTTCATATTTTATTTTTTGCTGTAGTTTGATTTTCTCGAGTTATTTTCTTTCTTACATTTGATGTTTATTCTGTTTTATACTTACAGGGGACTGCGTGATTGGATGATGAGGAAATGCAGAAACTTCTCAGGATTGGAACTTTACTAGGTAAGTTACCAATCTCACTTATACATTGTTGTCCAGTTAATGAATTGCATTTGTGCCACATGTTCTGGCAAACACAGTCTGCAAGACTTAGCTGTTCTTATTATATCTGGTCTCCTATGAAGATCATGTAGTTCACAGATATGTAGTCTCCTCCATTCACCTGTCTGTTCATCTCTCTTTCGTTCAAAAATTTTCCCAAGGGAGGAAAAGAGGTTACGAGTATTTGAGAATAAAGTTTTCCCAAGAATTTTATTCTCAAATACTCGTAATCTCCTTTCCTCCCTTATAGTAAGAGTCCATGTTTCGCATCCGTATAATATAACTGGTAGATTAATAGTTTTATATATTTTCAGTTTAATGTTTTTTGAAAGGACATCAAAAGTCTCCGGAAAATTTTACCCCAGTGGAACCCATGTTAACATTTCTTGACAGTTGTATTTTTACGGTGATAGATCGTCACTCTTTCAACCAAGGTACTTTTTCTCGTCTGGCTTAACACCTTTGACCAGTCTGGCATGGGACTGGGCATAGCTCTTGGGATCATTTAAGCACGCAAGCCACTCCGCCACTCGTGGCATTACTTATGATTAAAGTTCGGATGTTAGGCACTTAAAAAATTCAAAATAGGCAGGCAAAAAGGCACTAAAAATCATTAATATAGACACTAAAATTTCAAAATAGGCTCTTACAAAAATGGACTACAATGTAAATATTTACAGCCTTACGTTAAAATAAAATGGCCGGTACTTGTTATTTTGCCTAATGGGAGTGTATTGAGGTGGAAACCATCTACCTGCTAGGTTATTGTCTTATTGCCACTCTTATACTAAAATATTCTAAGAGAATTTATAAAAAGAACACTTGAAAATTTCTATGCAATGATATGTGTCATGAAGTCTGTCCATTTCAATCGATTTCATGGAAATACTAAGTTAATTTCGAGAAAAAATGGCAACTAGGCATTTATAGGCATTATAAGCTGAAATAGGCATTTATAGGCAAAATGAACTTCATGGAAAACAACTCTAGGGTCGTTGGTATGAACTTATATGAAGTCACTTTTACAATATCTATACTAAATAACTATAGGCATTTTCCCTAACATCCGGTCTCTAGAGGATAATATAATAGTTATTGTTAAAAAAGAGATTGTATCAGTTCTTGAAAACACAGTGTGTGTAAGAATATTCTCAATGCAGACAGGGTGTGTAGATAACTGGTCAGATCACTTTCTCTGAATATTGTCAAGTCATTGTGACCTTGGACTTGTAAGTGATGGTCTAAATAATTTTAAAACCTTGGCATGTTGTTGATCAATCAAGGCTTGGCCTCGCTGTGACAAGGAAGGAAATAGCCAGTGCTTTGTGCTTAACACTGTTTTGTATGAAAAAAAAAAGTATAATTTGTTTTATAGTTTAATTTCATAAATCACACAATGTTAAATTACAAAATATTTATTTCACGGTTGACTGTACAGAATGAATTGCCACCTACAAATTCTCACCATGCTATGAGATTTCATGTCCTTGATGATACCACAGGGCGTGTAAAACAATGAAAATGCACAATATGAACATTCCAGGGTGACCGCCTCATGGGCTAGTGGTCAGCGTTTGTGACTATTGTTCATAAGGTCCCGGGTTCGATTCCCGGTCAAACCATAGAAATTTTTTCTAAAGGGAATTATTACTGTGGTTGCCCTTGGTCTGGGATTTATCACCCAATGTATTGTCACAAATTGATAGGAACTGTTGAGTTTTATATTCAATATCTTTATCATATCCATAGCTGATATCACATCCTTCTTCTTCTTCTTCTTCTTCCTCCAAGTATTAGGCCAAGGCCTGTTACGATCCTATAGAAAATTTTCCCTCCAGCGTAAATAGTTTGATCCTTCCAGGAAATTCTCGTATAAGACTTGAAAGCATAATAATAGTCCCTTCGATTGGTTGCTGGCCAAAGGAAGGCAAGATCAGTGATGGGGCTGCCATCTTATAGCCTCTGGTCAGGCTTTTCTGGAGAAGAAAAGAAAATAAAGGAAAGAAGAAATGGAAGAAAGGAAAGACTCCATAACCCTTGGATGCCCTAATAGCATTGGGGTCGAAAAAACAAGAGTTAACCAAGAGAGGTTAGATAGTAAAATTAAAAGAGTGCAAAACACTAAGTGGAAGAAATCTTTTGCTCAGCTTGGGCACCTTGTGGTCGCCATCCACATATCCTACATGAGGACCTCTGAGGGTTGATATCACATCCTAAATATTTGAAGTGGGGCACTTGTTCAGAATGTTTCTTCCACATAATCTTGCCAGAAGAAAGATTTACAAAATTATTGCTAAATTATAAACCACATGGAAGGAAAATAATGTAAGATTTTCGATGGTCTGGAATTTAGGTTAAGTTTAGGTTAAGAACTCTCCTGGCGCTTCATTACCATTTATCATCCATCATATCATCGGGGCAACATAACTCTGCCTTCAAGGCGCCCCAACTTCAGAAGTGGGTTACAATTGCGCCAATAGCCAGAAGAGAACAGAAAAAAAAATCCAGGGTAAAAGGGAAGGAAGTCAACTTTTCACTGTTTTCCAGGACAACAATTTAAACTTTTAAACATTTTATATTATTATTTTTTGGCTAACTCACTGGTACTTTCGAACCTGGAGGTTCATGACTCCAGAAATAAGCTCTCCTTACATTCCTATCCTGAGTTAATATTTTCCAATCATTCCTTGTATAATTCAACTTCTCAAATCATGGTTAGTATTATTCTCCCACCTCATTTTTGCCTACCTACTGGTTCCTATCCTTTTGATTTTCCTACAAGAAGTTTCCATGTCCCTCTTTTGTTCCCCATTCTTCCCATATGTCCTGCTGAAACATTTTTCCCCAAAACATCCGGAAAGGAATGGGAAAATCTACAAGCTCATGATGTTACTACATTACAAAGAAAATCTGAAGTAACAATATTCAGACTGCTAACAGGACATGACTGCCTGAATAAACACCTACACAGACTTGGCATAACAGATTCACCTAAATGCCCTTTTTGCAATTTAAATGAAGATATGGAAAGAAACCATCTCCTCCGTTGTCCAGCTTTTGTATAAGAGACCAGCCTTTCTGCTAAATATTGGAGTGCAAGTGCTTGACATTAGATACCAACCAACATTTTTCCCCTAAGAAATAAATCATCATCTTCTTCTTCATTTCCTGGTTTAGGCATTGATTGCCTGTTCTGTCTTCACTAATAGATCTAAGACCATCTCTTCCGAGAACGTCTGATATCTCTTCTTCATCTCGGAAAATAATGTGAGATTTTCTTTGGTAATCTGCTCTCTTCCATTCTGTCTACATGTTCTTTCCAATGTTTCATGTTATTAGATATATTTTCTTTTATGGAGTAGATCTTCAGTTCTTCATGAATATCGTTTATCTGGCCCATTCTAGTACACCATTTTACTCTTCTTAAAAATTTAATTTTGGCTGCTTGGATTTTACTTTCTTGTTTGGTAGTGGTAATCCAAGATTCACTGTCATATAAAAGGACTGCCATCTTTTTGTAAAATTTTAATTTTCTTTGGTTTATGGGCTTTAATATGCAATGTTCTATTTATTGTGCCACAAATAGCTTGGACGTGTTGAGTTTTAAATTCAATATCTTTATCATGTCCATAGCTGATATCACATCCTAAATATTTGAAGTGGGATACTTGTTCAGTCATTTCGTCTCTAATGATTATTTTTGTGCACAGAGTGTTTCTTCCACATAATCTTGCCAGAAGAAAGATTCCTAAAATTATTGCTAAATTATAAACCACATGGAAGGAGAAATGTTGGACGCCCACACAGAAGATGGTCTGAACAATTTTAACAATTCTTTTATGAAACTGGAACGAGCCAACATGCTTAATCCCTGGATGATGAAGAAGAAGAAGTAGTATTTGTTCCACAAAATGCCACTAATTTTGTTTTACTTACTGAAATTTTAAAATACATATTAATATGTGAAGAAAAATCTTTGTACCTCTTTTTAAGCACATTGCGTGCACGGAGGAGTGTGATATTTGGTATAATTAAAGTTCATATAGAGAAGGAGTGCAGAAAAATAAAATTTATGTATAATATGTGTTACAAATAAATTAAATTAAACAAAATAAAATAAATTGTCTCTAAGGAATTTATTGCAGCAGCAATGTGAATTGACTTAACTTACTCTCGCATATTTATTATTAATGATTTAAAAAAAGTGAGTACATTTTATTATTTAAATTTAAATTAAACCCTGTCTAATCTTTGTTTCAGTAATTTCATTACATATTTTTTATATTTACATATTTGCACCTACTTCCATTATGCCTCCACATAGAACATTGACGGGTTGGAGTTAGAGACAAAGAAGAAGGGTTTATATGCAAATTTAAATAGCGTAAATAAATAAGTTAATAAAATATGTTCTCCACTCAGTATTAAAGTATAAATAGTATACAAATGTCAAATGATCCGTTATTGTTTCTTAAATATGTCTTAGCCAAGCTATACCACATATTTCCTATCATTCATATTTTAAAAATAAATCGAAAATGAATGCATAATGACATATTTGTGACAAATTTAAACATTTAATTAATTGTGGTCGAATTTCGACCTCTGGTCTACCACTAGTTATGGTAATTGCATATTGTATTCAATTTATGAGCAGCCAGTTGGAATAGATTATCATGGTGTAATAAGACTAAATTATTGGCAAAAATTAAGTTGTATTATTGTTAAGGTAGAATATGTTTATCACTCACCTCATATTGTTCTTCTTATTTGATTATAAACTAGTTTCGGAACATAGTTTCTGTTCCATCCTCAGTAACATCACGACCGTTGTTCTGTCGTCTTGAAGAGTTGAAGACGACAGAACAACGGTCGTGATGTTACTGAGGATGGAACAGAAACTATGTTCCGAAACTAGTTTATAATCAAATAAGAAGAACAATATGAGGTGAGTGATAAACATATTCTACCTTAATGAATATACCTCATAGTGAGAATTCCTAAAATAAGTAGTTGTATTATTGTGTTAATGTTCAATCTAAGGCCTTTGTCTGTTATAGTTTCCATTGTTTCATAATGTCATCCACACACACATATATATTTATATAGATAGATCATCGGTTGATTAATGTCTTTGACATCGTCCGGCCTAATAGCCAATTTTGTCAGTCCATCCAATCTCCTGGTTGTAGATGTTTCTCCTTCATGTATAAACATATTCTCTGACTCCAGGAGGTTTTAGGTCTTCCCTCAGGTTTCCATTCCAAAACAGATTTTGGTAGTCGATCCTCTTCCGTTCACTGGACATGTCCGTACCATCTTAATTGCTGAGTTTTAATATAATCTAAAATAGTGTCTTCAATCTTCATTTTCTCCCTTATAACTGAGTTCCTAATTTTTTTCTCTTCTTGAAATTCTTGCTGTCCTTCGTATAAAATCCATTTCCGTTGCCAAAAGATACTTATTTGTTTTTGTTGTTAATGGCCAAAGTTCTGCTCCATATGTAATGTTGCTTTTAACAATTGTATGATATATATTTATTTTATTTTTATTACTTATATTTTTATCCCACTATATATATATATATACTAGCTGACCCGGCGAACGTCGTGTTGCCTTTAAATATTTTTATGTTAATTTTTCCGATGTTTTAATAGTTATCTGCTATTCGGGGCAGAAACAAATCCAACAAATCAAAGATCATAAAAATCGGTCCAGCCGTTCTTGAGTTATAAATAGTGTAACTAATCCGACTTTGTTTTATATATATATAGAGTCCCGGCCATGCGTTCTGTGGCTAAGGTATACGTTAAATTATGTTGTA